>JAOXNQ010000006.1:916142-956740 GCA_028571165.1 Hypoxylon perforatum | reverse complement strand
AACGAAACAAGAATCTTCTTCTCAGGAGGAAGAAGAAGAAGAAGAAGAAGAGGAAGAAGGTCCATCGCCGCGCTCCTCGACGTCGCCGAGGCCGCCCTGCGCGACTGCATCAAGAACCTGAACCTGCCGGCGGCGCTGATGCGCAAGGACCGCGCGGTGGGTATCATCCCGAGCGACCCGAAAGTGCGGATCCCGCGGGAGTCTTTGGAAGAAACCGTGTTGGTCGTCCAAAAGATTTTGGAACTAAGCGTCGGCGGTCGCGACTTCGACAATAAAGTCGTGCCGTTCTGCGCCTTCAACGGCGGCCGCGACGTGTTCGTCGATATCGGCGACAAGAGCTGGGGCGTCGCCGTGTGCCAGAAGTGGTTTGGCGGGGACGGCGACGCGAGTCGGATCAGGCCGGAGCAGACCCTGCACGTCGGCGACCAGTTCCTGAGCGCCGGCAGCAACGACTTCAAGGCCCGCAGCGTCTCGACTACCGCGTGGATCGCGAGTCCCGCCGAGACCGTCGAGCTCCTGGACGAGCTGGCCGACTTTATGGGCAAGAAACTAAGCTAAGCGAGTCAAGTATAGCAGGGAAAAAGTGATGGTAGAGAAGTATTCATGAAAGCTGCGAAATAAAAGTTTGTCACCGGTCCCGGTTTAGGAAGGCATGTTTGGCGTTTTCGGGATTCCTCTTCGGGGTTAAAGAAAAAAAAGATAAAATACTTCATCTACTTAGCACTGCAAATTTTGCAACGGGCGTATAATTCACGCACGCATTCGGCATTCAGCATCGGGAGAGCTAGCCAGCATCTTGGAACGCAGCGCCATTATTATTAGAGGATTATAATCGCTTAGGGAATAAATTTATGATGACTACTTAACTTGAGCACTTCCTCAATGTATTCGAACGCCAAGTGATATGTAAGTAGATAGCTATGAAGAGCCTCAAAACTTGAGCGATATAACCCCTTTTTGACTCAAGTACAAGAAGTTGATAAATGTCTATTATGAGATGTCCTCTTTTATTCCCCCATCTTCTGCGGGAATTATAAGCGTACGAATCAGCAAGTGTTCCACAACGCATTACGTGCAAGAATTACGTCTAATGTCAAGCACGTAAGACGTTTTCGCCAGAAGCATGCCATACAGAGGGCAAAAGGGACAGGACGGGAATAACCTCTAGTCGCCGCAATGGGCATTGTTCGACATGACAAATCACGACAAGGGGCGCTATTCAGGCCCCAATAACTTAGGCATCATTATGATAGTCCGGAGGAGCCGGAAGGCTTAGAGGGTGGCAAGTTATTGTTGTTGAAGGATGAGCCGAGTAGGGCTAGTAACCTCGAAGGATGCTGATGAGATAGGAACACGACGGCCCGCGTCAGCTTAATCAGAGATATCTAATTAATCCCCTTACGAAATATAGAGTAGCTCGCTGGATGCCGCCTTTGGGCACTTGCACATATCAGAGGAAGTTGATGAGTCGTGATAGACGGACAAATATACGAGGGGAAAATACTGATATCTGTATTGACTCAGTCAGACCGGTGACCCGGTTTTGAAGCTTATAATCGTGCCTCCTCTCACCAAAAACTCTGCTCTCGCAAAGCGAAACACCATTTCTCACTTTCGTTCCGTCTCTTACTCCATGCCATCGCCAAGCAAGCTGGTAGGCGCGTGGGTTTGAAGAACCCTGGTATAGTAACCATCTAACCTAAGTGTAATGCATAACACGGTGTTGTAACAATTTTCTGTTGTCTTTCGCCCAAAATACCGATCCAACCCGCCCGTCATATCTATATGCATGCCGAAGCAGAGTGATCCGCCAACGTAGAAAGCGAAAGAAAAAAAATAAACAAAAACGCTCGCCCCTTATCAAAGGGGATGATTCCATCCAAACGTACGCCCTTTTCAATGCCAATCTCGTGGCTCTTTCGGAGCTCAAATAACCAACCCATAGCTTGAGGTCGATCCAGTTCCTCCCCAATGCGCAGCCGCCATGAACAAAATATGAAATTGGGGTATCGGGGTATTTAAAAAGGAAAATTCATGCAGGTAGAGAAATGTGTAAGTGCCATAGTATGCCGCAATCCGTCTTTAAGCCACTTCGGGGATAAACAAAGGAAATGAAAGTGTTGTACACAGAGTGTCTGTGAGGGTACGTGTCCAACATTAGTGATAGTCGAACATATTCGGAATTGGCTATTTTCCGAGTTGCCCAAGAGGAGCACCAAAGTTACTCGTCTTTTTTAATTTGAGTGGAATCTCTTCTTCTACTCCTTCGGCCTCTTCCTCATCAGCATTGGGTGCACCATCACTGCCTGCGACAGGCTCGACTTTTGCCTGCGCGACGGGCTCGCTTGGTTCGCCGAGAAAGTCATTCTTGAGGACAGTCGGGGTGAGGTTGTTATCCTTGACAAGCGTAAGCTTCTCGGAAAGCTGTTGTATAAATGGCTCATCAGCTGCGGGAAGGTTTCTCAGGAACAGTGGTCCCTTCAGCGCCGGGTCGTGATCCTCTTCGTCTAGGTCATTATAGGCCGGAACAGCGCAGTCACCTAGCTTTCCAGGGAGAGATTCACCGGGAAGCGTTGAGTCCTTATTGGCTCCAGGAGCAACACTAAGTCCCGCTGCTTCATCCTGCAGAGATTGGTCCAGTGCTTGATCTTCCACTGCGGGATGTGTAGGAGTTGCGACGCCCGAATTATGGGAAGAGCAAGAGGAAGATCTAGTAGGTGAGCTTGAAGTTGTGTTCGTAACCTCAGTAGAGTCTTGGGTAGACTCTACAGTATGGAGCCGGGATAGAGACATCGAGTGATTTGGTGTATGTCCGGCATGCAGTGTAAGGCGGTGTGCCTCAGGGGTCTGAAGTGCCTCTTGCGTCACAGCTGGCATCAGGCGGGTGCGAGTCGATTCGGGTTGGCCCGCGGCCACGGAGATCTTGGCCCTTTTTGGCCCGCCCGGTGGTGAAATAGTTCCGTCGGTGAACGTCGGCTTCTGGACGGCATCCGCCTTTACACGAATCCCTTCGAGCGATGGGATAACCTCCTGAATGTCGATTGATGGAATTTTTGCTTGTTCGGTCGTTGGCGATGTCGTACCTGGTGATGGGCCTTGCATGCGCGGATCCAGGGGTATGAAAGGTTGCGATTCAGGCATCGTCTGCCCGAGAGATAGCCTGCTTCCCGGAGATAATCCATCTGATGGAGTCCGAAGCTTGCTACTTGTTCCTGAGTTGGTCCGGGGGCTATCGGTACCACCACCTCTAATGAAACCTGCAGCACCATCGACGCCACCATCAAAACCCCTATGCGCATCCCCAGATTTGCGCTGCATCCTCTGTATATAGCCAACCATCTGATCCCTCTCCTTCGCCAATGCCTCCGCCTTCTGTTGCCAGCTCTCGGCGTCTTCTTTGAGTTGCACCCGCTCACTCAACCACATCATTCGTTCATCATTCATAATCTTCCGCTCCTCCTCGAAAAGTTCTTCAGCTCGATTGCGGCTAGCCTCCAGATAGGTACGCTCCGCCTGCCAATTCTCAATTAACTTCCGAGCCTGTTCCTCCCTCCGGCGCAAGAGATTCGTAAGAGCAGCTCGTTCCATGTTTTGACGTTCCTGTTCAAGGCGATCCATTCTCGCGCCGCCCTTGTTGTCGGGTGACGTCACACTTGAGATGCTAGTAGGCCCCATGGAGGGGGACAGCATGCCAGACCGAGTCCTGTGCCTCGTCGGGGACAAGCTGACTGATCTCTGTTCACGAATACTTGGTAGTGGGATGCTTCGTCGCGGAGAAAGAAGTTGTTGCCGAGGACGTGGTGCTGCAGATACCGATGGCGAGTGTGAATAATTGGGAGATGGTAGATTGGTGATACTCGACTCATCTAAGAAATTCAGATTGTGTAGAGCATGCGGCAGCGATAGCGGAGATATGACTGATGTTGAAGAATGGTCGTTCAGAGAACCGAAGGACATAGAGCGCTGGCTTGGATCAAGCACAGCGCCCGAAGGCAAGAAGGAATCAGACGGTACTCTCGTCATGGTGAGCATGATCGTATGGAACGGGACAGAAGGAGTCAGGGGAAAATATGTATCAAGGATCGTTGCTGAGGAGGTTGCGTATCGTCCGGACTGATTGGGCAATGGCCGTAGCGTAGAGTATTAGCGATTCGAAGGTTTAGGTTTGGGTTAAATAGCGTCGAGGTTCCGAATAGTCTTAAGGTAAAACTTTAGAGGGAGTTGCCGGTGCCACTGCGTGCGAATGTGAACTGCCTCATATAGCATCAAGCCTTGGGCATTCCTGGAATGATCGGTAGCGGTCTGGTCGGAAACAACTAGCACGAACTCAAAAGGTATCTTGTCGAATAGTCGGACGAAGAGAAAGTATGGTTCACCCAGCGAACCTGTGACGTGCGACCACCTGGCAGCCGGTACCTGGCGACTCGAAGCTTGCTCGTTGGTCGAGTCAGATACACTACTACCTTTCTTACTACTACTACAACCTGCTGCAACTTCTCATTCGTTGGCAATTTCCAATATCGAGAACACCTCCGTCTACTCCCGTCTCGATGATGAAATCGCGATAGCTCGTTCCTAATACGGTTCTCGTGGTGTGGTGTAACAAGCGCCGAGGTACGTCGAAATGTATTAGCTTTGTGCGACAAGATTTTGGTTGGCGTCTAGTTCATTTTCACGAACCGAGGTCGTATGTGGCGTTGCAGTGGTGTTCTTTGGCGGATGGGCTTTGTTCCTTTCTTTTTTGCTGATCGAGTCCGTTCACATGATTATAATATTCACACGTGTACGGAAAGAGAAGTGATGGTGGGAAAGGGGTTTGTTAAAAGGTGAGAAAGTTGAGTTGAGTTAAGTTGGATGGGGCGCATGGAAGATTTGAAGAGAGGCCATGGACCGGTAGGGTTTCCGGGTCTAGGTAGGTGAAGGTAGGTACATGTAGGCTCGCAGGTTACAGATGGTGGAGTGGGATGGGAGGATGGATTTGGAAGATGAAATCAATTTAATGCGGGTAAGTCGTGGTGTCGTGGGTCGTGGGTCGTGGGTCGTGGGCCTTAGAACAGGGGCCGCGTTGGGTTCGAAGAGAGCTCTAAGCTCAAAGTTGGAGCGTGTCTTTCTGCTGTTTCTCCCATCTGATACAGGTTTTAAAAATGGTACGTACCGCCAATAGCACGGTACCTGCTTTAGGACCCTTTTTTAGGCCTTAATAGGTACGACAGCTTAGGTATAGCCCAATCTCCAGTCACATGAAATCCATGAAATCCAACCGGCCTGTCGGAGCGGATCTTGCTAGGCTTTTGCCGGGCCTGTTCACTGCCAGGCCTGCCAGGGACAACTTGGGCTTTAGTGGCCCCGGTGGCTTCTCAGTGGCTCCCTGAATGTCTCCCCCTGGTGGTCCAGTGGCTCCAATGGAACCCTCCCGTTCTGTGTCTTCTACGGCCGCCACGACTGCCACGTCCTAACTGTTTCTCCACACATCCATCCCAAGCATCCCAAGTAAGCCTAGCGTAATTAAATCCAACCCATTTCCTTCCATTTCCCCAATCCCCAATTCCAATCTCGTCAATCCTCCTCAGATCCCTTTCCCATCCAGCCCATCTGCCCATCTGATGCTCGTTTCGATTATTTGCCTCTACCGCCTCTTATTACTTTTCGACATGTCGAGTGACACAAAGACGTAAATAAGCATCCCTAGATTATCTACCTCTCTATACACTAGACAGACACTAACGGCCCGGTTCCTTGTGTCCCGGTGGTACGTAAACTGCGGGAATTGTCAATTCCCTCGCAGCCCCTCGAGCTCCAACCTAAAGGGGCAAAAGGGGTCGAGAGCAGATGGAGGGAAGCGGAGAGGGTGACGTGACGAACACCCTCCTTTTCCTTGAGGGAGGTATGGGAAATACCAAGTCGCATTTGAATTTTCCCACTGACCACGTCTGCTTTTCACTACCGTGTACCACTTGATAGATCCCATGCCTCTCAGCCAGCCACGAGTACGTTAGGTAGGCAGTTAAAAGTCCGCTTACTTGCGATTGCATTGCGTGCAGCATACATATTTGCATATCCTATGTTCTGCCCAATCGTCCTCTGCCAACGCGGCCATCTGTCATCAATCAGCCAGCACCGTGAACATGCCAATGAGCAACGTACCTGGATGCAGGGGGACGGCCCGCGGGAGCTTCGAATAGAAACCCCCAGGATGCGAAACCTGTGTCGTCCGCCAATCAGGGCTTTCCCAACAACGATTTCTGACTTGCAGAAATGGCTAACATGCGTTCAGCTTCTTACCCCCTGGCCCCCTCCTTCGAAAACCCCACACGCTCACTCTCGCGATTTATCTTTAGCGACCTTTTCGAATTTGCCGGACCTCCCGCCCGCTACATGTCGTGCTGGTTGTTTCCCTTTCCGACGATCAATTTCGACTGTGAGCCCCCTTGTGTGTTCGGAGGCGTTTGTTCCTAACCAAATCTGATAGCACAATTAATCTATTTTCTCAGGTACCATGTCGATAGGGTCCTTTAGGACCCTGGTGGTAGTGCCCAATACAACATTCCTTCTTCGATAGACCCATTCTCTCTCCCCACGAACTCGGTACCCTTCAGGGGCGTTTGCTAGTTGATTGGTCAGTCGGAACTCGAAATAATCACCTTCCACGACCTTCTAGAGAAGTTCATTTACTGTGTAAATATTATGCGACGATACCTCGAGTTTCTCTCGTGACCATATTATTAGATAAATGTCATAAGTTCTAGCGAAACCCCGCTCGCAATTTGAGCATGTGAGTACTGATTTGGGGGTTCACGATCTTGAGACTCCACTGATCGAGGCGATAGTAACCCCAAAGTCTGTAGCATCTGCAGGGTCCTTATGGAGAAATACCCTTCATTCTGCTTGGCTACCCCAAGGTTTGAAGAAGAATGCAATATCACAACTCCACCAAGGAGTTTTCCCGTAGACAAGAGTGACGCCTCCGGGGTAATGCACGAAATAATAGCCTCTACTATGTGCAAATGATCCTCCTAATTCTCTTTTCTTCAGTCAGCATACTCGATGAATCGCTTCATCTGTTCTACACTATTCAACCATAGGGCTGAGAAGGTTGGGCACCGGATTTTCACTATTGTAATGAAACTAATTAAGGGCGCTAGAGTTGTACGTCCAGACACATGGGCCTTTTCGATGTCACGCGGGATACTAATGTGTTCTCGACTCGCGTGGTGAAATTGCATACTCTCTTACTAGGTTTTCTAGGCCATCCAATAGTTTGGTGTCGCACAAGGTCAGATGATGGGAATATCATGCACTCGAGGCGCAACATTATAACGAGCCTACAGTCCTATGAGAAATTACCATCAGTTAGGAGCAGAACTAAACTAGTCAAACCCTATGAGAGGGACGCCATAGACGCTCCAATCACTCATTAAGGAATTTGCCGTTGAAGGTATCGTGACAGTCAACATGGGGGACAACTGTTGCCCCATCACCATTACTCCAAGATGCTAGGTATGTTTCGATATTCACCGCCTTAGGATGAGGTCAAAGCGAGGCGAGCAACGACTAGGCCGGGTTGCCAGATTAAGCCAGCGTGCCAGAACTCTGCAGCAAGATTACCGAATTGTCAGGGACTTCTCGAATGTGGAGAGGGTTAGGTTAATTCCGCCCTGCATCCCCGCCGGCATCGGCAGCTTTTCAAATGGACGAGGCGATGCTGGTCAACAGTCATTGTTGCTTGAAGTATCCACAATTGCGGCGACTTGGCACATCTATTCATCTTCAGGCAGCACAAAGCACAGTGTCTCTGTGCCTTCGGTCTGCATCTTTGCCAAAGGCCCGCCGGGGCGGTCAGAACCCAATCGTGACCGCTCCTATCGCCGAGAGGTTTATGCGAAGAGAAGACGAAACAGCTTCGTCGCGGTAAAGAAAAGCTCCTCTCTCGGTAAATAAGGTGGCTGGTATGTTTTGATCCACTCTTTAGCATATGAAGACTTGCAGGTGGAAAAAAAGAGGCCCAAAGGCTTCGAACACGTCACTATCGTAACATTGGGTGGAATTCAATAGCTCGAAGCTGTTGCGGCTCTCACCGCAACAAGCTCTGGCCAGCGTTAGGTGGGTATCCCATCCGCTCTGGAATGGGGCGTCTCGGTGGTCGGTAGGAGGGGAAGAAGAAAAAAAAAACAGAAGAGGCAGAAAAAAAAATTATTAGGCCAGTCCCTGCTACGTCAAATCTATTTGAAATCGCGCCGTCCAGACCGTCCGGCCGGTCTAGTTCAGGAACAAACACCACGGCATGAATCATGGGCGGGTCACCGAGATGAAAATGGGATGTGGACGACGGACTCGCGAAACAAAGCGCTTCGTCCCGCATGGCGCCGTCTCATCTTCTCGGCGACCGCACGTGTAGCGGGTGTGGCTGGGATTCCAAATTCCAGAACGCGGCCTTATTAATGAGAGTGCAGCTACACGCTAGCTGGGAGGGCCGTTAGCGAGAAGCGTGGCATTTTCTCGGGATCGTGGGACCCAACCGAGTCAGTTTCGAGACCTAGCGGCCTCAACGCTCAACGTCCAACGTCCAACTAAGTACTGCAGCTAGCTAGCCAACATGGCTAGCCCGGACCTGCCGTGCTGTCGGAGCTCGGGACCCGGTATCACCACGTCTATATTGTTGCCCGACCGGGTGGCTTCGTAAGGCCACGCACCTTAGATCCCGCCAACGAGTCGTGATGTTCGTCCCCAATCAACGCGGTCGGGTTATCAG
This sequence comes from Hypoxylon perforatum, assembly GCA_028571165.1. NCBI lineage: Eukaryota > Fungi > Ascomycota > Sordariomycetes > Xylariales > Hypoxylaceae > Hypoxylon > Hypoxylon perforatum. The sequence continues at coordinate 947,991 of JAOXNQ010000006.1, read as the reverse complement.
CATCGCCAGGCATGTTACGGGAAACACCGCTCGTTCGATAAAGCCCGTCGAATCGCCACGGAGCAGGAAAGGATCTGGCGCTGTCAATGGAACCCATGCTCCACTTTCGGGCCGTCTCGTTGTGGGTTTCAGAAAAGCCCTTATCACTGAACCAACGCCTCTCACTCATGTCACACTCGTGTATCTTCCATATCCTTCTAGAGCTTGGGCTTGGAAAATTCTGCAGCTGGAATGTAGTACCGTCCTTTGAGTTAGAACTTGGAATTTAGAATCCAAGTCTTGACACTTGCAGTAAAGAGCTACCTCTCGACTTCGCAAAGCTGGATTTTAACTGGGTATCGATATGCTTGATTGGGTAGTTGGCTCGGTCCTTTTCCAGCTATAGCAGGTCAAGAATATTAGATCAGGGTATAATATAACCGCCGAGTATGAGTCAAGTAGTTGACTGATCATTATGACAGCTTTTGGTGAGACATCCTGAAAGAGCAACCGCCTTCAGAGTTCCGTACGCATGAAAGAACTGGAAAGGGCTGAAAAGGGCTGCAAATCACAAGTTTCCTTAGCTTATCTAGGTGTTTCTGGGATAGTAGAATATTCGAGTAGCTTATTGCGAAGTGTTAGATATTCTTTTCGGCACTTCAGACCATTGCGTTACGATAACACAAGGCAGCAACACCTTATGCATAACGTTTCTTGGCTGGTTTCCATAAGATTCAAGAAGGGAATCCAACATAAACCATAAGATAAGAGGCTCATTATAACGTTCCTCTCAGCTGGTTAGTCGACGGCCTCGTTCAATCAACTCAGTACCCCTTTATAACCTCTAAACGTGGCATCAGAACAGCCCCGGAGCTTTCTTCCCGAGACTGACGGCAGCCTTTCCTTTTCTGAAGGCTTATGTTTCTCTAGAATACTATGTTAGAGGAAGTGGGAGAGCTTTATAACACACGCCCTTCAAATAGTTAGTCAATTCACCGCCCCTTTAGACCCTCTAGCCACCTTGTCATTGGACTCTGGAAAGAAATCTTGTCGGTAAGAGTATGGGACATTTGCCTTTCGAACTATGAATTCCAACGTGAAACTTCAATTATTCTAGATTGCAAGGCAGATAATGAGCTACTACATGCTCAATAGTGACTACCTTGCCCACGCATTCTTTCGAGAATTGAATTTCCTTTGCCTACCGGCTTGCTCTAGTGAGTTGGCATCATATCTGAGACACCATTCAGGGTTTCTACCTAGATCTACTAGAAGAGAACAAGACGCGGCTTAGTGTTCGCGAGACATTTCTTTCCATATGGAAAAAGTGTTCAGTGAAGCGACCCAGACTGTCGCATAAAGTAAATAGTACCTATATAATTCATGATAAATCACCCGTAGCCGTTTGCTTGATTATCTGCCTATCCACACACAGTTTCTCCCACAAACCCAATTTTGCCAGTTACAACTTCACCTTTGGGGTCATAATAAGCTAAGAAACCATTCAGTTCTAAAGAAGAATACGTCCCAACTGGCTAAAGGCTAACCACCATCCACAACTTACCGCGTCAACTGCCTGTCGGACCAGCTGCATTACTGAGACACTCAGCAGTGATATCCTTTCCGGTCGACTTGGAGTCTTCCACGATGTCTGCTACACAATTCCACCAGCCTATCGGCTTTGTGTGCTGCTACTGTCATTACAGAAGTAGCGGGAGCTTCTGCTCAAATCCAGACCGACCAGACTGTCCTCATCACGGAATACCACGCTGCCAGCAATGTCCCATAATCTTCACATCCTCGCGGTCAAGGGATGAGAGAGGTGCAAGGACGACTAGTGAGAGGCAAGAACCTGGGTCGATACAAGAAAGACAGCAATCTTTTGATTCCGGCACTAGTAGCGGGAGCCAAGTATGACGGGGATGAAGATGAAGGGAGACGAAATGTGGAATGGATGATAGCTATCTAAGTCATGGACTAGATGGCACCTGTGATTCAATCCAATCCTTCTAACCCGGAAGCTCGAGATCTTTCTCGAAATAACGAGACCGCTCGTCGAGAAACACTCGCGGCATTGCTACGAAGGTCACTGAGAAGGAAAGTGAAGGTACTCCACGTTTCCTACATCTTCGTCCACGAGTGAGTAACGGCTAAGAGATGCAGAAGCTTCCCAGATCGGGACTATTGACAAAATCGTACTGTCGAGGTGTTTCCTTTCTAACAAATGAGAGACCGACCATGGAGCCATAGCATTCATACGAAGGCTCCGCCTTATACATTCATAGATAAATACAAGACCAACTACTCGCAAGTTTCACTTAATACATTCCGTGTCTGTTCTATCTTTGTTTATGCTATTCTCATGTGTCTGACGTCTAGGCGAACCTGCTGAGTTAACTGAAGCCCAAATATCGACCCTTGTGTCCCTTTCGTGGAATGTACCTACTGATCGATGTATTAGAACTTCTGGTAACAGAAGGCTCTCATACACATCATGGTGATTCATAATAAAGTAAAAGGCGATACTCCTAAAGCCAGGACGTATCATACACATCTACATGTGCCGCTCAATCGTAAAGACCCAGCGCTATCCGTATAAGTTACATATAACGAGAGATCAAACATGGTGTGGTAGAGGGGTTAGTGAGAATGTTAAAAGGGGCATCAGACTAGACTTCTCAATTGGCACAGCAGTAAGTTGAAGCAACCTCTGATGACTAGATCAAAGTTAAACTCACCCCATATCCTGACTTGATGATCATTCCAAGCCTACTAATCTAAGAGTGTTAATCGATCACTACCACATTTTCTCACCTCAGTCATCTATTCTTCGTTCACTTTCTGGGTGAGATGAACCCTAATAGCTCTGACGATTCCCCAGCGGAACCCGTTGGCGCAAACCCTTCTCCCAGGCGAAATTCGCCAACGGCACACCGGTATCTGCAGTAAGCCTCAAGAACCAGAAGAAAACACAATACTGAGTAATGATGTAGGAGCTCGGAGGCACCTCCATTGATCTCGTGCAAGGAGTCAGAATAGCTCGCGCAGTATCTTTCATTTGAAAATACATGGCCGCCACGCCAGGTGCTGCCGCCTCTTACGTAGAGAGCAATGTGATGTGTAATAATCAACCGGCGTGAAACCCCGTCACTTAGTACGGCTATGCCGGCGTTCCTCTGGCCGCGCATAGTGGTAAGTCCTTACCCGCCTTGGCTACGCGGGTTGGCTGATATAGTTCTGCCAAAGTACCCGTCAGGGGCACCAATTCTTTAACGAAGAGTTTCGTGAAAGGGTCAAATGTGGTATGTCCATACGTAATACCCATTCTGATGCATACATGCCTCTCTATCACGGTCTAGAACAACAATGCTATTGCAGCAGAAAGACTACGTGGTTTCCTATCAATTCGTACAGTGTCAAATAATCGTATTAAGTTCTGATACTTCTGTAACTTAGCTTTGGTTCTGTCTCTTGGCTGCAGAGTTTCTTACGATTACTCACGAGAGTGAGTCTGAGCATATGTGAGCAGCAGATGAGCTCTATGCGAAACTATATTGCCGTCGGTACGATAGAGATACACGGGAGGTGCGTGTCCTCGAATTTGCGTGTCCCCGTAGACTCGACAAGTAACGTCTCCTGAAGCCACGCGCCAACACGGCAGAGGGCAAGAGGGTGTCGCAATTTAGGATTCGGTAGCTCACGGTTCCGTGGCCGTGGCCGTGTCACGGTCCAAGCTCCCAACTCGGTGTGAGAAGACCATATCCTATTCCTCCTTTAGACCTTGTGTCAGGGGCTCTCTAGCATGCGCTGGGGAAGCGAGAACGCGAAGCGCGGTCCTTGCTACATGAGCGTTCCTTTGAGTGCGTGGAACTGTTGCATAGGAAAAGTCGGTATAGCGAAAGTAACCATGTTCGTACATCCATCTAGATGCCTGGGCTCGCAGAGCATATCTCTTGTCGACAGTAAAGAACGAGGATTATCCTTGTAGCATATCGCACTCGGCTTTAGAAGGAACTGCATCATGGGATAGCAAGAAGAAGGGACATTGGTAGTCCGCCTTTCGACGTGATGCTATTAAGTTGAGACATTAATTGTTAACGGCTATGTGGTCATTATGTCATGAGTAGTGATAGTGGCACCGCGAGACTCTTGGCGAGACCGATCTGAAGAACCTAAGACTCGAGTGTCCAAGGCATCTCCCGAGGATTGAAATTGCTACTGATTTGGTACTATGGCCAGATACGCAGACGGCTAGGCACAGTGACTTCTGCTGACATTGACTCCAGTTACAGGTCAAACGCATCGATTAGGTAGCCTGCCTGTGAAGATGGATATCCAATTGCTGTATACTGTACACCATAGACATATTCTAGACCATCGTACAGCCTCGGTTGATGGGTTGGGTGGAATGGAAGCCGTCTTCTGAAACAGAAGGACAGGCAATTTGCAAAATCCCTCGACGAAACGTCACGTCCCGTCACGTTTCAACCTCTCTTGGGATACTACTACCGAATAGCAACGGTTCTACAGCTATCTATTCAACCTACTTACGACCATGGGTATTACGTGGCCGTGTGATGCTATCTGAGTCAACCTGCCCTTTCGTGTCTGCGTCGGTGGCCCCGAAAAACTCCGTGTGAAATGGGAATCGGAGGTGAGTGGCCATCGTGTTATACCGTACTCCGGCAGCAAGAAGAGCCGTGTCTGACAACTATGTAAGCCAGCTCTTGGCTCCTGTCGTCGGCAGCAGCAGATCTGGACACTTCGCTTCGTCTCTGTGCTCTTCACCAGATTGTCAACAACGTCAACACAACACGATTATAGGATACCGTTTCGCGCCAAGAGAAAAGGGGGTCCGTGGCTTCGTGGGGAACGCTCGTAACTCCGCTGAAGAAGACCGAGCTCAATATCCTACCTCGCTACGATCATGCTGTGCGTCCGGCCGCCTATTTTTAATCTAGATATCAGCACTTGCAATGGAACAGCTGTATGTAGGTCTGCCCGGAAGGATTCACGAAAGACGGTCAAGGTTAAGGCAGAGCTCGAGCAGGCAGTCAGAGAGACAGCGCTTATATTAATGGCTTCACCTGTCGCGGAGTAGACACCGAGGAACACGTCACACCTAACAATGGGAGTCTAGTCTGACACTTGGCATACATACATACATTCCTCGAGCCATTCCTCTCTTCGTTGAGAAATTTGCCATTGCGGTAGGTAGGCTGGTACGTTACGCCGGTGAGCTATGGATCATTGAAATTGAGGGGTTACTAGAATACTGGAACAAAAAATGCCCACGGGACGGATTACATATGCGAGACACGGCTGTCCCCCCTCCATCCCTTTCGAGGCTTGAGGCACGTTGCACGAACCATCACTTGGCAAGGAAGCACACGTCTGTCTCGACAGGCGACCGGCGGGCCTGCTTTCTTGCCTTTGCGAAACGCGCGAACGGTCGGCCGAGTGGCTGGTTCGGTCGGTCGGTCGGTTTGTGGAAACAAGCACAACAAGCGATACGATACAGACTGTCGAGCCAAAGGCAAGCTTGCATGCCCTCGTAAGTTCAGGAAGCACATACTTATTTCGTCCGCCGGCGATTGATTTCCTTCGCTGATGCTGCTGCTGCTGCTGCTGCTGCCGCTGCCGCTTTGCTGCACCGTTGCCCAGAGATCCTTCGAAAAGCTGATGTGCATAAGAAAAAGGTCGCACACCCCCGGATCCTCCCTTTCCACCCACCCCTATCTAGTATCTGCAGGGCTCACGCATCGGAAGGTGGGTAGGGCAGGTATGTATGTAAGAAGAGGGAGGGAGGTAAGCACGTTAATGGTACCCCCTTTTTGGTTGTCTTGTATCCGGACAGCGATAGCAGTCAAATTGGCCGAAAAGCCTTTCCGTGCGATTGAATGTCCGGTTCCGCGGGACCGGCGCCACGGACAGAGAGATAGTGGGTAATATAGCTAAGGTTATCAGTGACAAGTGTGTGTGTGTGTGAGTGTGTGTTATATGTGCTCCTCCTTATTAGTATTAAAACCAAGATAACAAAAAGGAGCGACGGGATATTTTTAAGGCAGCAATTGGGACTGTGTTTTTTTTCGCCTCCCATCCCCAGAAGAGTTTCGCCAAGGAAGGCGACTCTCCTTGGATTCCGCGAGAGGCGTGCCAAGTGCGGTCGGACCGACGACCAGCCTTTCTCGCTCCTGTCGAACCTCGACACTCCCTGATACCAAGAGATTTGATCTGCGCACAATCGACTTGGCAGGGACGGCAGTGTGGAACTAGCTCATCTTACAAGTCACGCAAAGCCTGCTTTAGCACGGTAGAAGAGGCGTTGTTCGGACTTATTAGCGGTCCTCCACAGTGGTGGCGGACCGGCTGTTTCCAGCTTGTCGTCGCTGCTACCATGGTAGCATGGGGCCTCACGACACCCTCGCGTCCTCCAAAAAGTGACACATCGTAGGCATGAAACAATGCACATCTTGCTTGCATGGCTAGCTAGTTGGCTAGCTAGCTTCCAGTAGCCGGCGTGCGGTACATTCCGCGAACTTTGGTGACAGTCGTTAGTAATCTCTCATTCGTTATGTACGGGGGGAGAGAAGAAACAAAATACATCTTGGCTCTACTATACGTATGGGGGTTTCTGTTCTAGACTTTGTCAGCGACATGAGGTATTTTAAACCTGCATGTTTCAGCGGCGAGCAGGAATATGGGCTTGGATCGCGCGTGTTGCAAAAGCAGTAGCAGCCAGCGACGAACTCATTTTCTGTCTCACGTGTATATCTTAGTTCGCTGAGGATATGTAGATGACTACTTCGTAGATTGAAGACTCTCTCTGTAGTGGGTATGGGTAAGGCACTGTAACTGCTACAACGAAGGGAGGCGTCGAAAAGACACAAAACAACATGGCACCCACGCTTCTCTCATCTCAACATCCCCACCCCGGATTTTTTTTCTCCAGGATCTTCGAACAGAGCGACAAGACGGGAACCAAAGCGGGCTGCGCGGTAATTGTCACGCACTAGTTAGTACCCGTCTTGGCTCAACCATGAATTTCTATGAATTCCTCATGGTCTGTGCTTCCCTTGCCGCTGTGTGGCTTGTGCGGGTGTGAAGGGTCAAACCTGGTCGAAGCGATTCATAGCCGAAACAAGCTTCGCGATGACGATTGACTGGGGGAACTAAGGCATACATACAATTCCCGCCTTGGCCCTAGAAAGGGTAAGACGACACACGACGGCGATGAGCATCAACGGCGTAAGGGGGGCCGTGTGAACGTGGGGAAAAATCCGGAGATCTCCCCCCAGCGATGTTTTGATTTGTACGTATCTCTTCTGCTGACCGTTGGTCGCCTGATATCTACATCATAATTCCTGCAGGCTGGGAAGAGAAAAAGGCCCCCTTTCGCGTGGGCTGGCGGATCGAATTCCCTTTGGACGACGATGTGCAATTCTAGCTAGTTTTTTCCCTTCTACATGTACGTAGTAATGAGATGTGTTTTGTTGGCGCACCTCGAAACTCACCGGGTTCCGCTATCTGGCTGAGTTGGTTCAATTCGCAACAAATAAAGAGGACACTCATTCATTCACCGCCACTTTCTGCATTAACCTAGCAGCAGCAGCCCGGACCCTAGACTCTTCAACCCTGAAAGCTGACGGGTACGACGATGGCCTAGGGGTCCCTTGGAGCTTTTATTAGTAAAAAAACATGGGGTGAAGGAAGTGAGGCGTCATCTTTTCGAGGCTCTCGCATCCTAACGGCGTCCACTCAGAGCCTTCGGCCCGCCCTGTCGCGCGATCAATTTGGCGGTTCGGCTGAGATGAGCGAGCATGGTTTCCATGCCTTACGGGCTGTCATCATTTCAAAGTCATCAACGGTTAACCCAGTTGGACGGTTTTTGTTGGTTGCCTGCCAAATGAACCGTCCACCGTTTTGGTCGTTATTTTCCGAGACATACCCCATGGGTAACCATGTCGTTAATAGGTTGTCGAGGCTACGGATTAAATCCCGCAGCAACTTTACATAACATGTAGTACTCTCAGTTGTAGGTAGCTATACCTACCAGCTGGAGGTCTACCCCTTTTGATAGATGAGGTCCTGACCCCAAAACGGGGACACGGCATGTTCGTGTCACCTTTGGTCTGGATCTCGCTTGTGCGTGACCTTGCAGCTCTGATTTCGCTAATCAGTAGACGAAAATAATTCCAGTCCCGTTGAAAGTGTACTTGCCGATCTTCTGTGCGGCCAGCCAAGAGCCTCAGAAGGCTGACTGCTTCGCCAAGCAGGAGAATTGCCATACACTGCACCTCTTACAAATAACACATTGCCCAGGGCAACACACAGACAGATCTCGAACAGCGACGAGAAAAGAAAAGGAAAAAAAAAATTTAAGCTCGGGTCGTCATCTCAATGGTCAGAATAGCCAAGACGGCCTGGCGCATTTCAACCAAAGTGTGGTGTTTTTGGCGTTTTGGCACCAGACCAGAAACTGTTCGCAGCCAATGCAGGAGGAACCTGCAAGGCCCAAGTCACGAGAGGTGAAGATTCTGATCCACGGGAGCGCCCCCAATTCGTTACTACGTCGTAGGTACCGCGCGTAACGAAGCCTGCACGAGACGGCTCTTTTGGGACGGCTGCAGTAGGTGTCGTCGACAAGCGGTCCAATAGCTACCCCGGATTGCGTGGGGGACATGCTACGCTCCATCGAGTCTTATTCAAAGTTGGGAAAACCAGCCCTGTAGGGGACTTGGCGGGTTGCCATTTTCGACCGAACCGGGCTTGTTACTGATGTAACAGAGTAAGTAACAGGCTTAGTGACTGGGTTAGGCTGACCCGACTGGGATGAAATTCATGATGCGCGTGCCATCCGCACATCCTCTGCAACTCAGTTTGAGCTGGCGCCGACCTTTTCAGGCAAGCATCGAGGTTAACCTTGGGGAGTACGCGGTGCTAACAGTGGTAGCAATGGCCGTGTAAGTGTTGTAGGATGGAACGGCGACAAATGCTAGGCTCGTGTAAAAAGAAAAATGAAGAAAAAGGCAAGGGGACACAAAAACGGTTGCAAATTTTCATATCACATCACCACTTCGACAGGACATGCTTTCTTCGGTTGACGGGCAATTGAGTCTTGGCCGCTCCTATAGACGCGCTCGTGTGGGATTCAGCCGGCATGCTGTCGGCTAGGCGACGCTAGGCGATTGAATCTCGACCGAAGCCTACTTCTTCGCTCGGTCTACTTTGGCTGCTTGGGCATATAACCTTCATATCTTCAGCTTGGCCCGCCTCGGAATGGCACAGGGCCAAGGCGAAGTCTTCTTCCTGGCGAGAATTACCAAGAGAATAGCCCGCCTAATGGTCGCGGTCTAGAAAACCAAGACATTCCAATGTGCTAGCGAATGGGAATGTCCAAGCCAATTTGAAGAAAAACCTTGCCTTAGATGGGGGGATGTTGTCTTGCATGTTGTATCTTGTGTAGACTGTACCATGCCATTTTGAATTACTTTTCGACTGGTCTCTGAAACTTGCATTCTCGCCAAGTACATGTTTAGAACTCGGAAGAGAAAAATGAGAATTGAGAGAATAATTCCTCAACATCATGATCTCGCCGTTGTCAATCGTCATCATGCTTCATCCTCCTTTGTCATTGAAAAAAGGGGGCGAGTTTATCTACGGTCGGTTGTTGACAGCGAATGGCATGCAAGATATCATCTAGCAAATCTAGTTCGTGCCCTGTCGCGCGTGGCATGAATGATAGGTTAGTAACCTGTCGGGATTTAAAATTGAGGGTTCATGAAAGACCGCCTTATGAACCTAATAACGTGCGCTGCTGCAGTGGTGTCTAATCCAATGTGCAGTCGGTTATGGTGGACAGATCTAGAGATCGAGTGCATAGTAGGTAAGGTTTACGGAGTTCCCAAGGCCGATGCCTCCATCAGCTCAAAGGACGGGCGCGAAGCGATAGGCTTGAGGAGGTGGTGGAGGCAGATAGGGCAGACATTGGAAATTACGGAATGGCGAGGTGCGGCGGTACATAACCTTGGAACCGGGGCGAACGGGCGACGACACCATGCAGTGGCCGCGCCTCGGAGACGTCTCGGCATGCTGTCGCATCGTGCGGATGAGCCTCGTTGGGTACGCACGTACGGGCGATACGGGCGATGGGGACCGATGGCCAAAAGAGACAACTGTCAAGACTCTAAGGGGGAGAGAGTACGCGAACCGATAACCCTTTTGTATAGGAGGTGTCCGGGAACACCTGATAAAATTTTACTTGCCAATGCTCGGCGCATCAAAACAACGCGCGACAGCGATGATCACTGGGATCACTGGGCCTTGGCGGGCGCGCCGGCGGAAAAAGTTGACCGGAATATCTTCCCACGGTACCCAGACAAGCCAGACAGGTCCAGAGTATCACGAGTTCGCAATCTATATCCATCGGTTAGTGCACCGACTAGTTGCTTGGTGTTTTCGCATATCATAAGTTGACCTACCTCTTTCGTTATCTTGGATAGAATAGTTTCACAACACCTACATGCTACATTTTACTAGTAGCCAGTAGCCGGCGGAGACGGTGGGCGGACTATGTTCGATGCCGCATGGAAGCATTCTACATTCTATCTTGGGTATGACGCACGTAGGATCGGGCCTCTAGGAAAGAGTGCGGCTTGTGTTACCATTCCAACGGTGATGTTTGTCGCAGCAGACCAGTTACACAAGGCCCTGTGTCCTCGTGCGAATGAATTGATACGAACATGATTAATATGGTGCCGAGGTAGGTTTCATAGTTGGGTATGCTTTCCTGCGTGTTCTTGTTATCTCGAAACGTGGGCACTTACATCATCTCGATCGATGCCATCGACAGCTATCAGCCCCCATTGACGGTGACGGTGACTGTGGGTATCCGCGTCTGGCGTCAAAGTCCAAAGTCCAAAGTCCAAGAAAAGATACCAAGAAAAGATACGTTGTGTTTTATTATTAGCGCAGACATCATCCCCTTTATTATTTCTTGGTCAATTCAATCGTTCATTTGTTCTTTCCAAAAGGGTGGAAGTAAAAAACCCCCGGGTCCTTGGCAGAAAGCCCAAGACTCAGCGTACAGTAGTGGCTTGGATTGGAAAAATATACGCCAAGCTCTTGGTTTCAACTCGCGAATAGATGAGCGTTTCTTGGTATTGCCAATGTTTCTACTTCCGGTGAAACGAACGCCGCGCACTTCTGAGGACTTATTACACACAGCCAAACAGCCAAGACTGAGCCCACGGCAATCATTTAAGAGTGCTTTGTCAATCACTTGTTTCTATGGTCGCAAATATGTAGATGATGCTCGTGTATTCTTGGCGGTGAATGGAAGTACCGGGAACTGCGTACTGGACATTCGACTTGGCTTCATTCCTTCTAGAAAAGCTATCGAAAACGATGAACAATACCAAATCCAATATCATACCATAAGCTTACACTACGTAGCAGTTGTCGCTGAGGATAGTAAGGATAGTCGAGGCCCACGAAGTCAAGGTAAACGGCCGTCCGTTGGGGCTTTGGTAAAGACGCAAGCAATTTAGAGTAGCGACAAGCACCTCTATCATCAAGCTGGTGTAGGAGGTATCTCACATCTAACTTGCGACGAGACAGTTTTACCAAGACGGACCGCGAGCCAGGAGTAAATTCGTTACCATCGTAAATTCATAATCAATCATAACCAGCCAATCACAGAGGCCGAGCTGCCTATTGCGGTAAGGCTCTCAAGAAGTGTCAAAAGATGTCACTAGAGGTCATAGATGCGGTATGACGAGAGACAACGTAGTCATCCAGGCTGTCAGGACATGTTGAAATTTGCCAAGTTGAGGCTTTATGTGGGCTTGCCAAATGAGGACATGATCCTACAGCGGTTTACGGACCCTAGAGTGAGCTTCGAATGGCTCTGGAATCTACACGTTTCCTGAAGATGGTAATAAACGCCCTTCCAAGCAAAGTGGCTGGTGGTCCAAGTTCCAGGGTTATGAATGATGAGCCACTCAATATCTAAAGTTAGGTATGTTACAATACAGTTTATTACTGTAAGTCTGACATACAGTTTATTCCTTCGATCCTTAAGAAAGCGTTAATTCTTATTACCATTACAGAATGGGTAATGGAGCATAAAAATTATGAAGATATGAAGGCATCAAAGCTCCCGGTGATGGAAGTGGGAATCGCGCGCTTTCGCCAGTCCACTTGTCCACTTAGAACAACAGAGCACGCGGGCTAAGCTGGGGGTTTCCTCTGGGGTCTCCAGAGGCAGAGAGGGTCCGCCAGAGGGTCCCAAGAAACAACTAAGGTTAATTCTTTTGATTAAATGGTGCTTTAGAACCTCCGTCAGGAACGAATAGCATCGTGGTAGCACCACGCCTATCAAGTGTCCCCCTCCACATTTCCCCCGTTTCGCCGCACCTGGTGTCCCTAGAAAGTAGACGATACCTCCCTCGGTACCTCCACGCTTCTCCTCGCCCTTTTCCTGATTATGTATTACTATGTGGGCTTAGTTACAAGTAGAAATCGTAGGCTATGCGAGCTATGGCGATATTATGCAGTAGCCCAGTAGTCTAGGGCGGTAATCTCACGTCGTCCTCATTTCTGACGTTTACCTTATTGTACTGTGTGGAAGCAAGACCGTTGAGAGGCAGAGAGGCTAGGGATACTCGAATCTGCCAAGGTCGCATGGATTTTGCCGCGCAATTACTGCGTATACATGTCCTACTATGTATTTGTGTCGCTCGCTAGGAAGTTTACATTCAATTCGATGTTTTATATAATACGCTACCGGGTTGGTGAGGTTGGCTACATGGCCTATGTATGCCAAGTGCTCTTAAAATGAAAGTCCGAGTCTGAGTCTGAGGGCCGTACTGGAATTGGTGCTTGCATCTCAGATCTTCCCCGAGATAAAACCCTCCTCGATCTGAGGTCTTTTTTATTTATCTTTACTTGTCCCTTCTTGTCTCTAGTATTATACCTCTCCCCACGCTGTGCTACCCACTTACACCACTTACGAGCCGTCTACTATACACACCAACGGCCAGTCCCCTAGCATAGTAGCAACCCCAACTTTCAAACCTGAGTTTGATCCTTGACCGGGACGCACATCAACCTCCTGCAGGCCGCTTCAACTAGTCACCCTCTCCCAGGGTCCTCTTGCAGCTAGCTGTACAGATAGACAGGGCTCTATTTTGTTTCTCGTGTTGTACTATACTTACAAACTTCGCTCCTCGCACTTTGCTACGAGCCAGGGTGTCGTGGTAGTGGGTTTTTGCTCGCATGCACATTACAACTTTGGCCTAAGATCGTCGAAGCGCCCACTTCGACTTACACGCATAGATACATGCCCTCTCGCCCACTACCTATCTCTCCTCAGCCGTTAACCTTATTATAATCGGCCTTCATCCCCAGCTCGGATCGAGACCTCTCTTCCTCGCTTCCTACTCTTCTGTCTTGGCATACAGGCACGGTAGATCTCTTGGATCCCTTTATAAATATATCCTTGCGGTGCTGGGCGCTGTGTGTGTTACCACGGACATTTATTATATTCGATCCCCCACCAGACGTCGACCTATATCTGGTCCAGACCACCGGCGTAGAGGATTCTTCTACTGCCTTTTCATTCTTCCAGACCTTTCATATATCGTCTTCGATATACGAGAGACCAGTCGACATACTCGATATCTCCGATACCGTGAAGAGTCGGTTGCTATTCCCGCCGGTATATATACATACTAGCCCATCTCGTCAGCCCGTCTTCAACAAGCGCCGGTCCTCCTTGTTAGCCGTTATCGAGTCCCGGTTTTCGAAAAACAACAAAGAAGCGAACGTCATCGGAAAGCCGAATCGACCGAAGCGACTCCGACTACCGAGGTGCTCCATTCTAGTCGTAGTGGCTTGTCCTAAGGTCCCAGCAGGTCGTTCGTTGTTGGCTCTATTGGTTCCAGAGCGGTTTGCCTCTTTTGCATAATAAGCCGCTAGGTCGTTTTGACTTGACCTTTCTTGATAACCTACCCTGATATTCTAAGCCGGGATATGGGCTGGTGTGTCTCGCCGGATCAGTCTACGTTTTCGGCCAGTCTAAGAATACACGAATACACGGCCCCTCCAGATCTAGGTGCAAGTTGGGAGGAGCCTGCGCGGAAAATAACGCTCGAACCATCGCCGAAGTCCCGCCATAGGTCCCATCGGTTCCATAACAGGTGCATCCAACTTTTGTCGGGGCCTTGATTTGCTAGCAGCTCGTTAGCCTCCCCCCCTTTAGGCGTACTTCTAGGTAACCCTCCACCTTTCCAGGTCTCCTTCTACCTTGCAAGCCTTAGCGCCTCAGGGCCCTTGTGCCCCTTGTGCCCCTTGTGCCCCTTGTGCCCCTTGTGCCCTGTGCCTAGCTCCTTGTGCTTGTGCTTTGTACCGGTACTGATACGGTGATACCACAGCTTACCAGGGGCTAGTTGCTAGCTGCTACTTTGCTACCGCCCCAACCGTTCAATCAATTTATAACGATGGAAGCCCCACAGACCCTGCCTGTACAGGTAGCGATGTCATCGCCCTCGCTTTCATCGCACACGCCGCCCTTGCAGTTACAGGCCTCAGGATCAGGGCCCTCTCATTCATCCGCCTCAAATACGGAGTGTCAGCATCTGCATCTGCAACCTGCTTCCTCTGACGCCGCAACTGCACCACAGAAAAATACTGCCACGGATGTAACTCGCATTTCGTCATCGTCTCTAGCAAAATCTAATAACACAACCACCACCGCGACGTCTTCAGGTATTTTCGGCCTTCAACGTCCACCTTTTGATTTCGCAATAAAATTAATTATTCCCCCTACAGACATCTCCCCGTCTCCCTCTACCTCTTCTTTTACCTGTACCGCCTCCGGCTCGTGCAGCTACAGCCAAACCCCAATTGAGTCTCTGCGGCGTTTTCCCACAGACGTCGCCCACCCAATTCCCGAAGAGGGTGACGAGGAAACTGGCAGTGAATCATACAACGAGCCCGTTACGCCGGTGAGCGGGAGACAATCACGGGATTTTCGCTACTGTGAACAAAACGACACTTACCAACGCGAGTATATTACTAATGGTCTTGTCGCAAACTCAATCGACGTTCCAGATCAATCCGATGTTTCCTTGATCAATAAAGACGCTGTCAACCCGGCTCTTTTCTTGTCTGCTCCAACTCGTCCCGCACAACTCACTATCCCACAATCACAGTCTTATTCTCCACTGTCGCCTACAAATACCTCTACGCCCAAACCACCTAGTGAGCAATTGGAAAAATCAGTGACTGCACAGCCTGACAATTATCGGCCTAAGTCGGAACGTCGCCCTTCAACGCCAAGACAGCTTGCACGACGTTCGTCATCGGCATTATCTACCTTGTCAAGAGCCATGTCGATATTCAAGCGTAATAGCTACCACGTGGGGGAGAATGGCAGTGCAAATGCGGACTTCAAAGAACCCAATTATAATGGGGGTGCTCCGGAGACCATTCTTGCTTCAGCCAATAAGGTGACCCCGAACACGAGTCGTCGTCGCTTCTCTTATCATAAATCCAGTACGACGACTAGGTCTAACACCCCTCCTTCGCCCGGCTCTCCGTTGGAGATGGCCCCTAATTCCAAGGAGAAGCCTAATCGCATTTCTATTCCCACTTCTCGCGACTTTCTGGAGAACAACAGCAAGAAGCACAGAGCGAACACCGGTCTTTCCTTTCGCGGCAGAGTAGGTTTCGTGTCGAATAAGAACTCACAACGACGAACAAGAAGTGTGGAAAGAAAGAAGAAGAATGACCACGAATTAACAAGACAGCCGTGGGAAATTCCTCCGGACGTTGGCACCGGCATGAAGGCGCGAAGACTGAGTCTTAGTCTGCCTGATGACTTTACCGTTGATGTAGCAGAACTACTGAAGGAGTACGAATACCAGCACAAGCTTTTTGGTCGACATGGTAAGCATCTTGGAAAGGGCGCGACCTCCAAGGTCACCCTCATGGTGCGCAAGGGCAGCCCCGGGGAGTTGTACGCTGTGAAGGAATTTCGTTCAAAGAGCTCGTCCGAATCTGTCGAAGAATACGAGAAGAAGATCAAGTCCGAGTACAGTATCGCGAAGAGCCTGCATCACCCCAACGTTGTCGAAACCCTCCGCCTGTGCACGAACCATGGCCGCTGGAATCATGTGATGGAGTATTGTTCTGAGGGTGACCTGTTTAGCCTAGTGTCGAAGAAATACCTGAAGGAAGAAGGTCGCAGTATCGACCGCATGTGCATTTTCAAGCAGCTCTGCCAGGGTATCAACTACCTACACTCCAATGGCATCGCCCACCGCGACATCAAACTGGAGAACCTTCTTATTACGAAGGACAGCAAACTGAAGATTACCGATTTTGGTGTTTCTGAGGTTTTCTCGGGTATTCATCCTGGATTGAGGGAAGCAGGTGGTCAGTGCGGCATTGGTATGGGCGACATTCGCCTCTGCAAACCCGGCATTTGCGGCAGTCTCCCCTACATCGCGCCTGAAGTCCTCAGTAAGAAAGGGGATTACGACCCTCGTGCCCTCGACGTATGGAGCTCAGCAGTTGTCATGCTTTACCTTATCTTCAACGCCAACCTGTGGGAGAAGGCTCAAGCAGGCCTGTCTTCGCCCAGCCAGAAGACTTACAACGACCTTGTCAGCGGCTGGGAAAAAGTCAACGCGAAGAGCGAAGCAAACCCGGAAGAATTGAAGGATATTTATCCCAAGGTCATGGCGTTCGAGTGCTGCGTCAACCCCGTTCCTCTTCGACGACTACTGCTCAAGATGCTTAACCCCAACCCGGATAAGCGTATCTCGATGAACGATGTGATTACGAACCGATGGATGAAGAACGTGGAATGTTGCCAGTTGGAGAGCTACGAAGACCCCGTCAAATACATCGACGTATCCAAGAAGGACTGTATGAAGTCAAGTACCGGCAAAATATTTTGCCATAACCATCTCCCGCCTATGAGCACTGGACACGGTTTACCCCCGATGCCCGGCAAGCCTGGCTACTAAGAATTATTATGAATTACCCGAGCCGCGAGCTCATTCGATTACCAGGGCCCAAACGTCCTGTTTCTATTCTATAACATAACCTTATTTTTATTACGAATTATCGATACAATGGCGTTTCAAGGCAATATCCCCGGGCATGGCATAGGGTGGTCACGGCAATGTGCATTTTTTTTATCCCTCACGCGGTCATGGATGTTATAAAGTATTGGTGCCGACACCATACATAATCCCTTTCTCTTTAGTCCGTCTTCTTTTGCGTCTTCGAGCATAGTGTCATCCGAGTTGTCGTATATGGCAACCATGACTACCTGGCATAAGCATTCAGGGAGGTGGTAAAACCAGATGAAGCAGAAAAGGTGTATGAGGAAGGGGGTGGATTGAGGCAACACTATGGAAGCCTCCTTTTTGGCAGGGATAGGTAGCATAAGGTCATCGCAAAAACAAGGTGGTGGATGCGGCTTTACTTGCCCATCTCGATTTTAGCCATGCTGCAGACCAAGCTTCTGCAGTCAGACAATACAAAATGCGTTGATCCAGACTCTTACAGATTTTCCCATACATGCAACCTGTGACACAATGATGAAATGATGTCTTAATCTATCTCTCCTAAGTAACGTGGCATATTGAGTTCCGACATGCTGGTAAGCCGCAGCGTGGTGCGACTCGAGGAACGTGTAAGACAAGCCCAGACTCAGAAACTGTCAGATCTTTACTTGGGCGCAATCGCCCATACCTAGAAATCCCATGAAACGATTCTCAATCCCCCGCATAATGTAGAAGTACCTATAGTACCGGTATCTCAGCATCTACGGCTTGCGGCAACAAGGATCGCCGGGTGGCGTCGTTTAAGCATTTCGGGTTGAGGGATTGCGCCAACAACAACGCCACTATCAGCGTCTGGGGTAGGTAAAGAAATGTAAGTACCTATTGCGCAACCAACACTAGGAGAGGCCGATCGCGTGGGCTATCTATTCTTGACTAAACTATCTAATAATGGAGCTCCTTCGGCATCATCAAACAAAGAACACGTTGTTGGAACAACTGGCCATAAATGCTTTGATGTAAAAATATCCTGACTCTAAGGAAAGAGGCTAGAATGACACCGGCTAGCTAACTCTGACAATCTCTGATTTGTCTTGACATCTTGACAAAGGGCTATTGCTACTACTGAGTAGGTAACTATGGCGAGATAGCAAAGTCGGCAGGTCGGTCGGATCGGTTGATCGGCCTTTCGTGCTGAATTGTTTGGCCGGTAGGTCTAGCGGTTTTAGTCTGGTGGTTCTCTAGAGTTAGGGACGGGACAGGTTTAGCTTCGTGTGTTTTGCTAATGTGCGCCATCGTCATTATTCCCGGGGCTACGGATTCCCAAACCAAGTGGTGTGCCCTTTAGCCCTCCATCATCGGACCATCCTTCCCAATATTGCCTTTTTTCATTTACTAATCAATCTTGCTATCTCATGCCCATCTGACAGACCCCCTTTCTTCCGATGGAGATTCCGTGGTAGTTCATGTTAGCCCCCTTCCGGGCCTTTTTGGAAAAGACGTAAGCAATCTAATAACCTGATCTTTTAGCATTTATCCCGTGGTTTTGTGTATGTTCTGGGTTCTGGCAAAAAGTCTCCTGTCCGTCCCAAAATCTCACCGGAAATCTGGGCTTGCCGGGCTTGAGGTAACAATGCCAAGGAAAAACAAGCCTTTTTCGCAGCCATGCAAGAACCCAAGGAACCTGCATGACGCTGTGCATCACCTGCGCTGCTGGCTTACCATCCATCCTAGGTTAGTTACATGTACGTGTATGTATGTAGTATATGTATCCTACCAGCCAGCCCAGCAGCCTGCATACATACCTCCTACATACATCAGATGTAAATTGACAGGAGGTAACTGTACATGCGTACATACATTACATGCAAGTGAGCTGTATGGAAGAAACGGTGGCTGGACCCCTGCTAATTCCCAACGAACCAATAACACGCCCTGCTGGCCCATACGCGATGCAGCCCAGTGGCCGGATACGGTAATCCACAGGTGGGGGGAGAGGAGCTTTTCAGCTTGGTGGTTGCTGCACTGCTACGACAAGCTTTTTTTTCCTGCTCTGCTTTTGCTTTTTCTATCTCTCCATCGCCGACGATCTCTTCTCCCATCTGTGATTTTGCCTGCCGGAAGGATTTCACGAACTAGGGGGTTGGAAGAGACGGAGAAGAAGATGAGACGAAATTGATTGCAACAGTAATAGCACCGTTGCGTTCGCTACCTCTTACGGGATGCTAGGTTGTTGTGTGTATGCGTTATATGTTCTTACATACATCCATAAGATGGAATAGGTTAAATCGATCCATGTGAAAGAGCTCCCTTAAGGAACCGCCGACTATTCTATCTACACTAGGCAATTAATTCGAACGCTTGATCTAGATAGCTAGCATTTCCCACCCTCGCTGCACTCTCGCTCGCCTCGGTACCGATACTACTACGGTGACTTGACTACGCACGTAAGCCCCGGGCTAGGTTAGCATTGAAACTAGACCTAGAACAACTTCTTGCTATCTATCGCTCGCCATCGCCGGTCTTTCAGAGCAGGCAGAGTTCCCCTTCCCGCGCCCTGGTGCCGCTTTTGCCGCATCGTGTTTCCCCTTTTTTCCTCTTTCGCAAATGTGTTAGCGGGGGGAATGCATATCCTATGATTCGTGCCCGCCGTTTGGCCATGGGATTTCCAACCTACGTACATGGGCCAGCCGGTCAAAGGGGGAAAGAAGGAATTGGTAATTTCGTTTCATAACTTTTCCCACGGGGTAGCAGGTCAAAAAAAGAGATCAGATCTCGCGCGCGAGCGCATACCCAAACGGAACTACCTGTGTGTCTGCTTACTTGCTGTGTTTTTGGAATGAGATAGGCGAATGGAATTGTCTTTTCGCTGACCTCCCAAACTCCCTACCATCGCCGTTTTCCATGCCACCAACATTACCGCATTACATACATACATACCATGACATCTTCCTGCTGCTCCTGCATCCCATCCATCCCTCCGATCACAGCCTGCTTTCCCGCTGGCCAGAACTCCTTGGTAGGCATGTAGATAATATATACCCCCCAACCCAAGAAAGACGAGTTCCAGACCGCGCCGATCAGGGCCGCGACTTTCCATCCGGTGGTTATACGCGCATATATATATACGACTCGAGCATGGATCGAGAGAGATATATAGTATTTCGATTGATTGCTCCTTTTCCACTTCCGTGGGGGAGAGGGAGTCCTTTTGCCAAAGGAATTGGGAATTGGGAGTTGGGGGTAGCGTTACCATACCGGTATTCTGCTCCGGCTTCCTAGAAACCGAATAGGCGAATGCTATGGTAATCTTTTTTTCTCCCTTACGGTCACGGTCACGGTCCTCGGCTTATTTTTTTTTCTTCTGGCTACCTACCTACTGCTACGGTACCATGACATTGGACGGTATGTAGCAGTTTGAAAGCGGCGGATGGCACTGCATGTATGCATGCAAGACCGATAAGGCGAGTCTGAGCGAAGAGAGCGTTACCGGTATGTAGGGATTGGGGGGATCGGTCATCGGTCATCTTTGCCTCGGGCGGTCGACAGCCTGCCTTCCATGCATGAGTTTTCTCTGCCGTCACACGCACACATTGACACGTTGGAACTCGATGAGGTAGGTATGCCAGTAGTCCCTACGTACATACGTACCGCTGCCGCCCTCGTGATGAACGCCTCAGACGCATAATACAATTTGCAAATCGGATTGTACAGGTGCAGTACTATACGTGAGAGACGGAATGGGCTTTTCTAGAATACGATGTGCAGGACGATAGTTTATGAACGAAACGCCTCTCGCGCACATGAGATCGACGTCACGGTCAAGTTCGTAAGAATCTAGTTAGGATCTGCCTTAAAGTCCTAAGCCCTAAGCACAGACAATAGAGAGAAAAAGAAACGCCTCCAGACAGGGGTTTCTCTCTCTCACCTCTTGGCTCTGCCAGGACCCGTCGCCCCCCGTCCCCAGAATCTCGAATGCCCAGCCTGCAAGACGGTCGCTCGCGAGATGCCACGCCTCTTGGCAAGGAACGAAGATGGGCCCCTCTAGCAAGAGCCTCATCGTCGACGGTAGACTACTTGTCTCTTTCCCTGACTAAATGATTTACTAATTGCTCGGCATTCGATTAAATTCTTCTTCGGGAACTAAACCTTCACGAATCGTAGACAGGGTAGGTAGGCAAGGTAGGTAACCAGCCCTAAGCGCGCGGGAGCGGGAACAGCCACCGGTGTCGTACGGCCGTCAACGAAGGGAGGACCCTGCGATGGATGGACCACAGAAGCTAGGCCTAGGTCTCGTGTCGTTTGGGCCGGACATGAGTCAGCGGCCAACAGGACAAGAAACATATGCATTTTCCTGTGCTGCGCGATTTCATCGTAGATGGGGTTGTGTATGCGCGTGAGATCTTCAGCCGTTGGATAAGCGTGGCGATATATCAGTTGAGAGGTAATTGCAAGTGAGGGTGAGGGTGACCAGGTTCTTTCCCCGTGCTGCTGTGATACTGGTGAGGTTAGGTTCGGTATGCATATTGCAGCCTCTAATGCTGAGCTGAGTCGACCAAGTCCCGCCCAAGTCCAAGATACTTTCTCAAGACCTTCGTCGCTGTTGCTCTGGTACTTGAGCTGCTATTGGTCTGGTGTTACTATCGTCGCTATACCTACACACATACGCCTCACACTGTCGACGCTACCCGGCTCTCACCTTACCTTATCCGATCCCGCGCCTCTTACCCTCCCTTACTGCCTGAGTTATAATAATTCGCCGGTGATTGGGCATGAGCTATATTAATTCAAATATCCATCGGAGCTTATCCTCTTCTTTGGAACTGCAAGGGATGGGGGATGTGGTCAGGGTTATGCAGAAGGAGGTTACGTGTGGGTGTGGGTGTGCCATGTCAAGTCATGTCATGCGGCAGTGACAATATGCAACAGAAGGACTTTGACGTTGCCGCCGCGATACGTTCCCTTGGGATGTGTGTGACATGAAATATCGCAATTTTCTGTTTCGAGCTGAGCGCATCGGGCCTTTGGTAGTTTCTGGGAGAACCTTCCATGTTTCTTCTCTTTCATCTGGTCTGGCCCGCGCCTCCCCCGTCCCTCTCCTCCCTTCCCGATTCGGAGCTGTTACTACTACCAATGGTTAGGTACCGCTCCTTTTTATTATTCATTTTATTCCGATGGGATGTACATTACATACTGTACGTACAATACTACTCGCCTACAGTACTACATAACTGACCGTCATATACCGGGAAAATGCAACCTCTCTACGTGAAGAGCCGTTTCGATGGACGACGAGACTATGCTAAGGTGTGATTCCCCTTCATGCCGCGTAACCCTCGACGATGCAGGCGAAAAAGCTTGTTCCATCTTGGCTACTCTACCGTCCCGCCATACTGGTGTTGGCGCTTCCCTGGGAACGGGAGACGGCATACATCGCGGCTTAAAGCCCTCGCTTCCGACGCTGTCCACGGGGTGCTACGGTGTCTTCCCTCTCTCCCTCCTGCCCTCCCTCTCCCTGATGTAATGTAATGACCAGGCCAGCATCCGCTGGGACTGTGCGGCTAGCCATGGCATCGGCAACTTTCCCCCGCTCTCGGCGGTGTGCTCGGAATTTCTTTTCTTAGAAATTCTGTGTGATCTTCAGGTCTTCACGTGCATCGGCAGATGGGGAAAGGGGGAAAGCTGAGTTGGGGTTGGGTGGGAACGAAGGGGCTGCCATTCGGAGCCTTCCAGAGGAGTATGACGCATAGGAGGTAGGTGGGTTGCCATTCCCCGATCGCGATTTCACAGCGACTCCTTCGGGATTGCTCGTGATCGTGAGGAGACGGTGCAGAAGCGGTCAAAAAACAGAAAAAATCTCGCAATCAATTTCCCCGGTGATGATGCTGCTTCCCGACGAAGCAGCGGTGGAATGATCTCAGGGGACGATGGAAATCTCACCGTCGCAGCCCGGCATAAGCCCTTATGCTCCTGTTGCTCTCGTGCTTCTAACAGCAGCAAGAACAGGAGAGCGGTGAGAGCGCACCCAGCACAGGGCGGGTACGGCCCCCAACAGCTTGTGGCTGGAGCCGTCTCCCCGACGATGCCCGATGCCCGACATGACCCGGGGGTCGGGTGTTGCCGGACCCGGAGGAAGGCCCCGACACGTCCCGGTTCATCCCGGGTCACTCCAACACCTGCCGCAGATTCCCCCCTCAGGTCGTTTCGGGATGGCCGCCACATGATGGTCGCTGTTACCCGTCCCAGACGCGGATTCGGGGTATCCTTGACGTCGGGGTTGTCGACGTCCTTGGGGTCCGCATTCCCGGCGGCTCTTTTCGGATCGATGATAGCGAGATTGTGAACCACAGGCACAGAGGATGGCGTGTTCTTTCGTGATATGTTGATTCCATGATTTTTGGTAATAGAACACATGACTTTTATTAGTTTTCGGAAATAAACGGAAGAAAAGCAGTTACATAGACGGCTCTGTTACATAATAGGGGTAAATTATGACCGGGAAAACACGTGGTCCATTTTCGAAGTCATTCTTCCCACGACAACCGCCCTACTCAATGTAATATGAATCCGCTGCCAGGCTATATCCGATACCCATAATGGCATGTTGATGAACAGTGAATATCTTATCGTTTTCAATCTGGTTTCTCGGAATTGAGCATGTCGAGAATCAATCTGTGGCTACTTGGATCCCTTCGATAGGTAAAGATGCCATATAAAGTACTTGCGTACTTCTTGTGTAAACCATGCGGAGTTGATACAGGTAAGTAGTTCAATTCCCAGCTACGATATATGCTTACACTTCAAATTCTAACAGTGGCAGAAACCCCGCACAGAAGAGAGGACTCATAATCCGTTGGTAGCTATATCGTCATACCATCTATCTATCTAGGGGTCGATGGGAATATATGACGCCCATGTACCTACCAACTCGTCGACCGGACCCTTTTAACCTCAGGACATGTGGGAACTTAGCAGAGGAAGCTGCTATACCATAACAGGCTACTTCTACCAGTTACGCTGGTTTTGCCGTGATATGAACGCCCTGTTTAACTATCCATGCTTGCGTTGGTGGTAAGGCTTGACGTGAAGAGTGTTATGCTGGAGACTGATCATCTCCCGCTTCAAATAGTCTACCATGTCAGTTAAGCAGGCCGACTAGATATGCTTATTCATACAAGACCAGGTGTTTGCTAACAAGTCCTGGTAAGACAGCCATTATTATTCCTTCACCCTGAGTTTCAGAGAGAGCAATGTGGAATAGCTAGTGAGCTTAATGGAACTGTCACCCCTGCTGCAGCTTTCGAGAGCATCAAAATGCGGACGCTTTGGGTATTTCCAGCACAGGAGTAACCCTCCAAGGAAAGGTCGAAGGATGATCTTGCCCATCATCAATATAAACCGGTCGAAGCACTTGACCCTCTGATATGTAACAAGGCCAAGGCCATTGCGCCGATGCACATACAAGGTCACATACAAGGTCTTGCCTATGCGATTAGACACCGCTTTATAGGTTAGTAACACGTATCCTTATTCCTTGCCAGCGTATTAATTGTATGCATGTATTTCCATTTTTGCCTAGCCATCAAGATTACGAATACGACCACAAGGAACGATATTCCGTCCTGTGTGACAGGTTAACGGTACTTAACATGTTTAAAATAATAAGGCATTGATATCAAAAGAGATCGCAATCTAAAAATCTCTGCAAAGACAAAAAGGAAAGACTTGGTCCCAGAGAGGGTCGAACTCTCGACTTTTGCATTATTAGTACAACACTCTAACCAACTGAGTTATGGGACCCTTAGATTCCGCAATCAACGTCGTTATGTGAAAATGCAAGCCGTTAAAAGCAACTAAGGCCCGGGTGCAAAAGACGGGAAGGAAAATTTTTGCGGGCTTAACGGTATTACCCGGCTCAAGGATTGGCTCAAGGACTCCGAGGCCCCATATTATTCTATACGCACAATTATGAAATTATTGTTAAAATTCATTTCCTACGTGGAATATAGAGGCTTGATCCATCCGTTTACTTTCATACACGGTAATGCGTCATCACCTGGGCGCAGTGGCAGAGTGGTCTAATGCGCAAGACTAGAAATCTTGTTCCTTCGGGAGCGTCTGTTCGAATCAGGCCTGCGTCGTCTTTTTGCTTTTTTAATTCATCGTATAGATACCTACCTCTCTATTGCGGTTGCTATATTGCTACATAGTAGAGCTAGTCATGTCCTAACTCTTATATCTTCAGACCCGTGGTCATGGAGCAGCTGTTATCGTGAGAGAGCGGGCTTTTATACGAAGACATAACTTTATCTTCCTCCTTGGTTATTACAAAATGCAAGTACCCTTCGCAGAGCGCCAATTCTTCAGAGCATGGATAGCTGCATAGACGATGTTGACACCCCAAGCGAAGTAAGATGCGTAGGTAGCTGCCAGTGGCTGGGTCTTCAAGCAAGCTACTCAAACAGGAGTACGCTTTCACCAGGGACGAACCTGGAGACTTAGATCCATTCATGGTAGGCCATATGGTGAAAGTACGTATCCGGGCTTACTGCCAAATAATCCATCTGGCTCGTGAGCTAAAACATTTCGTCGGGAATACCATGTGTCTACTTATTGGATTAGTTGGGCCTTCTGTCCTGTTTGCTCCTTTCTACTGCTCCATGCCATCGAACTACCTACAGACCGCTCAAAGTCAGGTAGAGGATCCGGATCAAGCTCTTATATCAGAGAAAAGCCCATCGACTTCATTAATGAGACCACAACACCACCAACACGAAATCTTCCCTCCAGCTCAGCGACCTTACCAGCCAGCACACGTAGAACCCATCTCAACAGAACACCCCCCTACCCACCAGCCCTCTCATCCTCCCACCGCCTCAACCCCTCCGCCAGACTCCCCACCAGTCCCTTCGCCATCCGAGCCACCTCCCCAGTCCGCCCATTCCCAGCCTCCTCCTCAAAGCTAACCCGTCCACACCACCACTCCAACCAGGACTCCGCCCGCGCACCTTCGGCCGCGTCCAGCAACCCCACACTCACGTCGACGAGGTCCGGCCGCCAGCGGTCGTGCCAGAAGACCGTAGCGCCGCAGCGCCCGCAGAACTCGCGCTGGACGCCGGGCGAGCTGTCGTAGGTTTTGAGAGGGACGCCTTGGTCTTGTAAAGTGGTGAAGTCGAGAGGGATGGGGTTTGGTGCGGTGGTAGGAGCAAGAGAAGGGGAAGAAGAAGGAGGGGGAGAAGGGGAGGATACAGGTGGATGGAAAAAGATGTTGCTCCGCGGCACGAACGCCCACGTCTGGATCTCGAAGCCGGACGTCTGTCGACAGGAGCGACATGCACAGGCACCAGCCAGGTACTTGGTCGGGGTCGGATGGTCCCTCGGGCGCAGCCACCACTTCTTGTCGTGCGGGTTGGCGACGAACTCGGGCAGCGAGGTGGCGAAGGGAACGGTCAGGTCCGGGAATCCGGAGTGCGGGAGCCGGCTTGATGCGTCGGGGCGCGTGATGTGGAAGCGGATTGCCTTGCAGTAGCAGTGCGCTTCTAGTACGTCGTTGCCGCCTGCACCTTGTATGTCGCTTTCCTGCTGTGCCGCCAAGAGAGGTGTTATGGACGGCGCGCCCTGGTCCCCTCGAACTTCGAACCTGTACGTTTCGACGTGGCTGAGAAATAAGGATAGCCCGCTGTCTCTGGTGCTCGTAGTGTTCACATGTCTGGCGAACTTCAGGAGCGGCTTCCATTCGTCGTCTGCCGCCTGCCCCGTAGAGCCGACTTCAGCGAGTCCGACGATGATGCCCGTGGCTACTTCCCATACTTCGACCTCTGCATCCTCATCCTTGGCTTCACTCGAAAACAAGGGTGTCCAGCGCCGAAACACGTGGCAGCCGCAAGTCCCGCAGAAATAGCGGCGCAGTGTCGCCGTGGACGTCTCGTCGGGATGAGAAACGAGGCCGTCGAGGGACGGCGGTGCCTGGATAGACACATACGAGACGCATAACAGACCAGTGCTGTGGCGGCACGCATAGCAGTGGCAAAGGTTGGCGTCCGATGGGCCCGACTGTGCGCTCCGCATCACCGTCTGCCTGGCCGCGCCGCAGTGGCAGGATATTAGTAGTTGGTCATGCGACATCGAAAAAGCTTTGAATTTCTCTTTCTGTAGAGTTGGGTTACTCTCAGTTCAAATAAATAAATGGTTTAAGGCCGTATAAGTTTTCTAGATGTCTATAAATTGCTGTTAGGTAGGTAGGTAGATAGATATTGTCAAGTGACACCCCGCACAACTACCTACGGATATGCCGAGCAGCAGACGGAGGAAGTCGCAACTTCTACAACAAACCATCATGACCGGAGCCCCTCCAGCGGAGCGGAACCTCGGCCCGTAGAAAGCAAGTGGTCGCAACTAGCCATGCAACGGGCCCTTTTCACAAGACGATCATGACGACGCCGTCTCACACCGTCCCGACGTTTAGACGAAGCACCAATCGAAAAAGCGCATACCAGTACAACATAGCAGAGTTCTTCGTATTAAAGGAAAATAGGCTGTGATCAGCAGGTGCTTAACTGACATAGTTCATCTTGTCTTTCGGAGACAATTACACTGATATCCTCTTCTCCTCCCCTTTTTTACTTGTTTACAATTCCACATTCCCCTGTTTTTTTCTTTTCCTCTCCGTGATCTTCATTACTATGGTGGTATACATGATGAGACCCTCCTAAGCCGACACGCCCCGTCCGATCTGCTAGAATGGCGACTTCGGATCAAGGAAACCAAAGCCGTCAGAAGTTTCGCAATGGTTTTCGTTACATGACGAGGCGGTGAGAGGTCAAATTAGGTAAGCATTAGAGCAACACTTCGGTCTGTTTAAACAGTAGCCTCGTTGCCCTCGCTAGCCGGCTTCGGAACCGATCTCTCGGCTTCCTTCTCGCCGTCCTTGCTCGAAGACGCCTCCTTGGGGACGGGGTCTTCCCCGTCCACCTTCTTGGTCTCCTGGTTGGCTCCCTGCACGTCAGGGTGCGGGGGTGCCACTCCGGCGGCGGCGAGATCTTCTATCGGCACGTCTACTTCGTTCCCGTTCGCGTCGACGACGCGGGTTCTCGTTTCGTACTTGGTTTTGAATTCGACTTTTCCCTCGAGGGCTTTCACCTGCTCCTCGTTGAGGATGTTGCCGTCCTGGTCCCGGTACTCGACCCGCTCCTCCCGTCCGATCACCTTCTGTCCCTGGGGCTCGAACTTTGGGGCCCCAGAGATTCCCACTTTTGGGGAGTCCTGTTGTTGCTGAACTGGTGGCTGCTTGTTGCCTGCAGCAGGCTGGGGCGTTTGGGAGATTTGGCTAGTGCTTGCACTGACTCCTGAGTATGCATCGTACTATAAGTTATTGGAATTAGCATAATGTCTTCCTGAAATTTTGATATTATGTATGATTTTGCATACGCCTCTGCTTTGTACCCAATGATCCAAAAAGGACTGGAATACATGTGCGTCATCTGGCCTTAACCTCGTCCTCTCGCCGGCATGCCATGGGAAGGGATACTCACGCTCTCTAAGAAGTTATTGCAGTCCCAGTCCCAAGTGTTGAACAGCTTTACACGGCTGCATTCGGTCTTCGTCCAGGCGTTTCCATACGCGAGGGGTGAGTAGAGGGCGAAGACAACCGCAGAAATGGCCAAGAGAGAAATCACGCCGGCCTTGTTGATAATGGGGTTCTCCCTAATGCCCGGAATGGCAAATCTAGTGGTGGCGAAGTCGTAAATCTGGCAGAATGCCATGATTCCGAAGATCAGTGCAGGAAAATAGTGGTGAAGGAAGAGCTGACGCTGCATTAAGAAGAAAGGGAAGTAATGGAAAGCCCATCCAAGCACCCAGGTTCCGATCTCGTAGTCGAATCGCTTGAAGGTTTCGTTCGAATAGTCGTTGCAGCTGCGCTGCCATCGAAGAACAGCGATACCCTTGAAAAGCACATAAATAACAACTGCAAGAGTGGCCGTGTACCATACGATAGGGTTACCCATCAAATAGATCTGACGGTGATCCTTGCCCCAGAAGTTGATACCACGGCGAAGAATTGGCCAAGACTCGGGACGAGAGTCCCAAGCATGAGACTCAACCAGACCTGCGTTTGTCCTCCACATGACCTTCTGCAGCTCCCAGAACTTGCCAAAGAAGCCAGGGTTGACATAGTTGACCTTCTCGGCGTCGTTGGCTAGTTGGGGGTGTGCGTTGGATTCAATGTACCACAAGCTGTTGGGAAGAGTACCGCCCTTCGCGCAAGTAACTTCTTGTTGTTCGGAAGCCCATTCCGGCAACTTGACCTTGTGAGAGAAGAGTACGCAGCCAGTCATGATGTGAACGAGCCTGAATTTGGTCTGAATGGTACGGAGTCGCTCCTTGGCTTGAGGTCCAAGAGAGTTCTTCTTGGCAATCTCGACACGGAACAGATCGTTGGCGTCACCGCCAAATCCCTCATATCCATAAGCAGACACCTCGTTTTGCCAGTCGGCCTCAGAGACGGGGGGTCGAACATCGTGCGAGTGAAGACGACGGTGAGTAGCCAGATGGTACAATCGGATAACATCGCCGTCCTTGATATAGTTCTCGGTCATGTTCTTGGCATTATCCCAAGCGCCGGTTCCGTTGATAGGCTCGCCATTGATATCTAATGGCTGGGTCTGGTTCTCGAGCATGAACAAGTTGTTGTCATCCTTGTGAGGGTATAGGGTGATTTGCTGTTGCTGACTGCCCGTCGGGTACATCAAGGGGTGAGAGTGAAGATAGCCACCTTGGGTGTTGACATGTCGGATAGTGACACGGCTACCAAATGCAATATCCACCGGAACGTCTTGCATACCCTTGTTGTTCAGAGTTGCTTGGAATTCGGAGCTCATGAACCCGTCACCGTCGCCAGGATTTCTCAAGCAGACAAAGTGAATAGCAAACATGGCCATATAGAAAGTCGCGGGGATGATGATTAGGCAGAAAGCACGAGCTAGGAAGTGCTTCGCGAAGATGCGCATGGTGACAGTCTTGGTGTCGCCAAGCAGCACCCACAGTTGTACCAGAGTCAAAGAACCAACCCAAGCGATCGTGAAGAGACCAACCCACTTCATGCTGACAGTAATTCCCATTCCCAGACCGGTCATGACAAGCCAGAACCACCAGCTGGCGTCGAATGCCTTGGAGGGTCCTTGTTCATGTTGATTGGTGAACGAGGTGAAGGCAAGGGCGGTGAAGGCAGTTGCGGCAACGAGGGGAGAATCGAGCAGAATCAGGCGGGCTTGGGTAAGGAGACCATTCTCTAAATCACATATGAGTGCAAGTTCAACGTGGAGGATATAGTGGCTAAGGGGGGTTACCAAAGATGATAAAGGCGGCGCCGAGGGCAGCAGTAGCAGTACGGCATCCGGCAGCCTTCAAAGTCAGGAAGACAGTGGGAACCAAAAAGATACCGCAGATAGCTGGGAACAGTCGCATGGCCACGTAAGGAACACCGGGCTCGAGATAATCCTTGCCAATATCCTTGAAGTCGAAGTCGCCTTTAAAGCCGGCAAGCCATCCGAAGAGGGTGATGAGGAGTTTGGCCAACGGCGGGTGAACGTCCATGAAGAATTTACCCTTGATGTACTTGGTCGCGAAACCACCGAAACTATAGAACACGTCTCATGTCAGCTTCAATCGTCTTGACTGTGGTTGATTCATCCTAGCTATTAAGGTTGGCAAAAGAACTTACTGCACCTCGTCGAAGACGACACTCGTGGGTTGGTAGATGCGAAACAATCGTACTATGGCTCCGAGGATAGTCAAGACAAACATGACCTGGTAGTCGGATATGGGCAGCAAGAAGATGTCATTGTCTTCGACACCATCTGAGGTGTAGTCGTCATGCTTCTTCTTGATCTGGTTCTTGGATTTCAGCGGCGTTATAGATGCGCCTTTCGTAGCCGGCGGCTTTGCCGAACTGGACCTCGCCATATTGTGTCGCGATGTCCAATATCAAGTCGCGACAGTTACTCGAAGAGGTGGAAAGGGGGAATTGGCTATAAGATGATTCGTGGCCTCTTTTGAACCTCGCTCGAGCTGAGATTGTGTTTGCGTCGCCGTGAGACGGGAGCGTTGCGCTAGGTGGCACAAATGGCACAAGTGGCACAAATGGCACAAGTGGCACAAGGAAGAAAGAAATGCAGCCTTTGATTAACGAAAGTTAAGAAGTAAAATTGATCATTACAAGAAGACAATATCACAATAAGGAATCCCATGCAAAGAGATGGGATGTATGAACAGATTTTCCCCCCTTTAGTTGCAGTTACGGCGGGATGGGATCTGGAGAAGGGCTGAAAGGGTTAAGGGGTTGAGAGTGGGAAAAGTGAATACGGCGTCAGAATAAATTTATTTTTACCAGGTCTCCTATAGAGCTTCTAGGTACCTGCCTCTAGGTACTAGCCCAGCTTTTGCGCCTACCTAAGTCTTTGGCAGGTCTCGCCAGGTGCATGGTTGATCCGCGTAATCGTTTGATGCTACAGTGGCCTTATCCGAATCAGTGGATTAGCGCAGGGGGTTTGTACGGGGTCCGCAGGGGGCCAAATGGAAGGGTCCAAAAAAAGATTCAGCTGTACGAAGTACCTGTAATTGGCCCTAAACATGTCGGTTCATCTAGCGATTTGATTCGCTACCATCCTCAGAATCCCACCTCAGCTTGACGCGATCTGATGACTGGTTACAAGTATATTAACGAACACTAATACCTCGTATATCTAAGCTAAGTGAATATTATTATTATTTTTATTTTTGAAATTTATTATTAT
>JAOXNQ010000006.1:889770-916042 GCA_028571165.1 Hypoxylon perforatum | reverse complement strand
GCCGCGGGGGGCCGGTAGCGCCTCGGCGGATGGGCCGCGGGCCTCGTGGGAGTCGGGTGGACATGGGTGGTTTTGGGAAGGTCGAGATTTTTGTTGGGGGAAAAAGTGTTTTGGGGGAGTAGGTAGGCTCGTCACCAGTACCCCCTCCAGTACACCTTGCACGCTTTTTCTTCCTTCTTTTCTTGTGTCTCGGTCTCGTTCACGGTCACGGTGGTCTGCTGCTTCACGGTGTCGCTGCCCTTTGGATTGGGAGGTGGTGGCGTTGCTCGTCCCGAGCTTCCTCCGCCGCCTCTACTGCTACCACCACTACCTCTGTTCAGGCTTGGGGTGTTTCGACTGCTGGCAACACTGGTGAAGGAGCTGGAAGGACTTATGGGGCGAATGACCAATTCAGCCGGGTTCGTGATTCGCCGCTCGTTAATTACGATGGGTTTCGGACGTTCGGGCAGTGGGACGTAGTCGTGGGAGTGCTGGGCGACGGCATTGGTTGGAGTAGAACGAGGTCGATGATCTCGATTGGCGGAGGGTTGCAGCAGCAGCAGCAGATCCAGCTCCGCGGCGGCAGTACAGGTACGAAAATTGTCGGGGCCGCTGGGCTGGAGGGGCTGACAGAGTCGACGGCGCTGATTGGATCGACGCCAATGGCTGGTCCCGCTGCTGCCGGCCTCGTGGGTTCTATTAGTGGAACCGACGACGGCGGGTTGGGGTAGGGTCCTTAATAATCCGCTCTCCCATTGTCTGTGTCGCATAACGTCATGCTCGATTACCATATCGTATCTGGACGAGTCTATGTTTAGCAGCTCTCCGTCGAGTCCGTCGAGGTATTTCAAATTGGTGCCTGGCCGGTGAATTATATCAATTCAAGGGTTTCCCGTCATAATTCTTAGGATTTCTACTCGAAATCAACTATCATCTTAAAGCTACATCTGAGGGGTATTTTATACGCCGCACTTCCTTAAGGTCACGTCCGTAACTCTACCCAAAGCTACCATCCGACTACCTAATCAAAGCGAAAAGCGCCCGAGCTTAATTTCATATTTGTTCCCCAGAAAATATCTCTTTTGAGTTTCTTGGCTCACCGACAACTCACTTGAGACTTATATCGTCTTATGCAACCGGGGTCTTAAATCCGCGATATACCAGAACCTTCCAGATATAACAATCTAATAACACCAAATCGTTGCACGTTTCAATTTGGTATAGTGCTTTCTCACTAGAAACTCCCACTCACATTAGCCGATATGACGCCCCGAGTTTTCCTCGTCCGTCACGGCGAGACGGAGTGGTCGCTCAGCGGCAAGCACACCGGCCTTACGGATATACCGTTGACTGCAAATGGTGAAAAACGTGTCAAGGCGACAGGCCGTGCGCTTGTAGGGGATGATCGGCTTATCGTACCGCGTCAAATCTCACACATGTGAGTTTATTCCGATTTCATCATAATCTCAATGAGCGAATATTCTCACGAGAATCTACTACACGCAAAATTACTACATGGCTCAATGCAACTCACACACCCTCTCATGACATGAGATATTGGCTACAAAAAGACACTTACTTACCATAATCTATATCATGAATATGTTTAAATGAAGCTTAAGACTAACCATCTTATGCCCTAGATATGTATCACCGCGAAAACGAGCGCAGCGCACCTTCGAGCTGCTCAACCTCGGCATCAATGATCCCCTACCGTGGAAGGTACACGGAGAAAAGCTACCAGACGTGCCCCATGACTGCGGCGCACGCGTTGAGGTGACCAACGACATCCGTGAATGGGATTACGGCGACTATGAAGGCATCACGAGTCCCGAGATCCGCAAGATCCGCACCGAGCAGGGCCTGACAGAAAAGTGGGATATCTGGAGAGACGGTTGCGTCGGCGGAGAGTACGTTACCAAACCCTTTAATCATGCACCGACAGGGCCAGGGGACAACGCTCTGTCTGACCTTGTCGATGATGTATTCGAGCGAAAGAGAGAATGCTAATAATTCCACGTAGGAGCCCGGATCAAATTACTGAGCGCCTTGACCGCCTGATCAGAGATATTAGGGAGAAATGGCACGCTCCCGTCATCGGCAAGCCCAAGGCGGAAAATCCCGGAGATGTCCTGATCGTAGCCCACGGCCACATCCTCCGGGCGTTCGCCCTGAGATGGACGGGCAGGTCGCTTCAAGACGGCCCTGCGTTCCTCTTGGAGGCTGGT
This sequence comes from Hypoxylon perforatum, assembly GCA_028571165.1. NCBI lineage: Eukaryota > Fungi > Ascomycota > Sordariomycetes > Xylariales > Hypoxylaceae > Hypoxylon > Hypoxylon perforatum. The sequence continues at coordinate 913,835 of JAOXNQ010000006.1, read as the reverse complement.
GGTGTAGGGACATTGAGGTAAGTCGCCTGTTCTCTAAGCAAAACTTGCTCGAGCAAGAGAATTAGCACTAAATCTTTGAATGCTCATAATGCTAACGAGTCTATCCTAGCTATGAACATCACAGCATCGAGGAGCCTGCTATATTGCTGGGTGGTGCTTTCGTCGTCAGCCCCTAAAAGGAACCGGGAACTGTATTCAGTGAGGATCTAATTGGAAGTATCTAATCGCCTATATACGGGATAGAGCATAGATAAAGTGGTTTCCTATCAATAAATAAAGATACCATTTAGACCGAACTACCGCTATGCACGATCTATTCACTAACAATAGGCTTCTGGATGGCCACGAATTCAACAGCCAACAAACTAAAGAAATGGCCAGTATCTTGTACAAGCCTTCATATTCCTAATCCCAACTACATATCCTTGGCAAAGATAAGCACTTTCGTATCAGGTGCCTGCCGGAGGACGACGGATTGATAGGAACTGGAGAAGGCAACTAGTTTGGCTATAGGAACGGCGTGTGCGAGAAATTACCGGGTTAAGTGGTATGGGCTATAAGCCTCAACGACACAGCAACTCTCTACGAGCAAAGGCCGGAGTGGACTAGTTGAGCAGCCGCGCATCGGTGAAGCTACCTGGGTAACTTCGAGTGCTCATTCTAACTAGTGACGACCAGATTCCGCGTTAGTTCCTTAGAGATGAGATTCTAGTGTTTTTACTTAAACCAGAGTAGAAGAAAGACCACTGGAGGAAGATAACAGTTCAAGCCTGACCTTTGAAGAGTAGAGCAATGACAACAGTAAAAGGGCAAAATGCTGAAGATAGGCTCTATTTAGGGTTTCCTTTTCTCTATTACTCATTCGCTAATAGACCGCAGATCAAGAACAAACTGCTGTTGCTCATCTCGGGCTTATAATTTACATATCTAAAGGATTAGGGGAAACCCCTATGAGGACCGGAGACTACTACGCCCTCATTACTCTAGAGGGCAGCGAATTTGAAGACAACCACCAAAATGTCAATCAAGCCAACTTTTCCCAATTGGCCAAATCCGCCAAATTATCAAACCCCGACAGAACCATGGTATATATAACTCGACACTGTACTTCTTAAGGTGCGGCAGTATAAGTCACGGTAATTATGACGCTATCGCCAGCTTGCTCAAATTCTCTTATTACATACCTAGTTTCCAGGTATCACTGGAATATTAAAGGATACTATGAGTACTCTATGAGTACTCTATGAATACTATTGGATCACTTATTACCATGTTACTTAATATCTTTCAAATCCTAAAGGGTATTCTCTATAAGTACCTAAGTGTACTATCATGCCATCACCTCATCACAGCATAATCGTACTAATATGGGCTGATATTTTAATGCTTACTTGACACCTTCCCCCTAAATGGAGTATAGCAGGGGATACTATCGACCAGAAAGACATAGGAAGACAAGCACTACTTGCATATTCCCCTGCAGCAAATAACTCACCTGAAAACGGCAACGCACCTGTATTCATTGGGGTGTGCTTGGAACGTTAGGATTTGAGAGAATGACGCCAGCAATACGAAAGATGGCGCGGCAAGGCACGGCCGTGCTACCTTCTTGCAGCATCCAAGTTGCCTCGCAAATTCTTGCTTGGTGTTGATACACCTTTCACCGGCCAGGCCCGTAGATCTGAACAAAAGTACCTACGGGGAGCCCGTATGCTGTAAGCCGTTTTAGGAGTCCATCTGGGGTTTCCTAAGGACATGGTTCGGTGATCGGCTGGCCGGCTGGCCGGCTGGCCTTGTGCTTGTGACTTGATGCCTTATTAACAGCTCATTGGAAATTACCGAAGGCTATTTTTCCCGAGCCCATGGGACGGGGTATAACAAATCGGTTTCAGTCGGCGTCGTGCTTCGGAGTATCTTGCCGGAGTGCAACGGTATAATGCAGCATCATCTCCGAGTTCCAGCAACTATTTCGGACATGACAGCTCAAATTTCAGGCTACGAATGGTTCATATACGAGGAAGTGTTTGCATCTTGGTTGGTGGTGTCGTCCAATGGCAGGAGTTCAAGTTTACCCCGGATTATGTGCCTTCGATTGACGTGACCCTGCTCTCGTTCGATTGCAATATCGTCATTGGCTAACTGAAATGAACAGCTGTACGATAGGCTCGGCTCGAGTGGACTAATTCCAGCTGGACTTGCCTGGTGTGGGAGGGCTTGTTTTCGTGTGTGTCGTACCGGCCAGTCATGGAAATTGAATCCGTCTACCGGGATCGTGGAATTGTCGATCTTCGGAAACGTCGACCTTGACGGAAAGTTAATATTTCACCTGAGACATCAGCACATTGACAGATTTGTTCGAGGAGATATAACTCGACGGCATCAGTTCCGAATCGCTACAAAATACCAGGCAGCGGAAATACTGCTCCGAAGCAATGCTTAAACAAAAAGAAGTTCGTGACACATTCGAAATGTCATTGGGTAGGAGTCTGGCTAACAGCACAGATATTTCAAGTCCATTAGGCATCTTTAACCGTTCCAATCTTGCTTGTACTTACCTGCTCGCAAAGAACAGCTTCCCAAGCCACTCTTGTTTTCCTATCCCGTTCCAATACCTTTTCTTGGCATGGCTACCCAACGCTGGTAAGGCCGGCGTATCGAAATTGTAGAATCGAACGACTGGCGGCATCTGGCATACGGGTCACGTCTTATTCGTAAGTAGTAGATAGTCCGCCGATATTTGGCCAACGGCACGCCGTCGAGCCACTAATTAAGAAGGACATATTATCGAAGTTTCTTTCTCGCCTGCCATAGGGACATAGGTCCTACGTCGGTAGTATTTCCTGGATTCTAGCTAGGTAGTTCGTGGTACGCGTCCTTTATCGTGGAAGAGGATGCTGCGCCTCTCGTCTTGGGAGCAACATGCCATTACGCGTTGATCCCTTGGCAGGTAGGCCTATTATAGCGGTCTCTGTAGCACGTTTCCTTTGGTCTTCTAAGATATTCGGCGGTGGTCAAAGTTATGGGCTGGATGGGTCCGGTCTTCGATTGTGTGCTACTTGTAGCTGTAGATGGAATATATAGCCCGTAGATACTGTAGATTCTTGAGTATAACGCCGAGAGGGAGCAAGGACCGGATCGTAAATCGAGATACTGTCTATTTCGTAGGGTAGTCGGTTTAGAGGAAACAGCTTAGAAGACGATTCGACATAGCTAGTAGCCTAATCTAGGACCAAGCATCTTAACGCGTGTCACATCAACTGGGAAGACCCTTGTGTCCAGAGAAACGTCCTGAAGGCACATGTCGAGCTGGTGTAATGGAAGCCGGAATCTTTCGTTTTACATTTCCCTCTCGTTGGGAATGTTACGGTACACGTTACCTTTCCCCCTTAGCGGGTTTTACAAGAAATATGTTTGTGTCATGTTTCCAGAAAACAAGGCGACTAAGGGACACTAGCACGTAGTCCACCAGTTCGTCCCGTCGAGCAGCACAAACCTAACTAACCTAACGCCAACAGGGGAAAGAAAGTATGGATAACACATGCGCAAACTTAGTCATCCAGGTAATACTTAGGTACATAAAAAACAAACTGGTGCTTCCGGCAGAAGGAGCAAATACCGAGGAGTCGGTATTTTTGTTTCCTTCTAGTCAGTGGCTCTAGTCTGTGGTGACGAATGCCCATAGGTAGGTAGCCAGTAGTTCGTTCCCATCTTTTTCTCTAAGGCTGCCCGCCTGCCAATTTCACACCGCAGTGGGAACGACCCTCCACATCGTCCGTCTCTCTCACATATAGTCCGTCCCCGCCTGTTCTGTCTATCGCCCGTCGCCTATCTCCGTTTGTTTGGCCGCTAGTCGCTAGTCAAGGGAAAGTGTGCATGATGGAAGGAGAAAAGAATTTTTCTTTCTAGGACCGAAGGTGAGAAAAAAACATTAGAGGAGCAAACGCGTAAAGTTTCGGTTCGGTACGTCGCGCGGTACGTGGCGTCATCCGCCTCCCGTCCCACAAAGTCCGCCGGAATCTTAAAGTTTTTTTAGTGCTCGATGAACCCTTGAAGGGATGACGGCTCAGGGGAGGCTTAGGGGAGTTTTTGGAGACGGGAGCACAGAGAACAGGGTGGGCTGGCTACGTAAGTTTTGTAGTATGTCGTAGTTACTGGATAAAAACCGGGGTCTTGTCACTCCTTTGGCCCCCTATGTACTGTTTGTTCTAGTCTGGTGATAGCTTCGCTCTGTCTCGTTCTTGTGACACGGGATAGGAAGAAGGAGGAGGGGTGTGTGAATGCGTTATGCAACAAGGTAGATCTATCTAGTTAAGGTAGGGTCTCGTGAGAGAAAGACGGCGAGACACTGACCCTCCCTCTAGCAGATGCTCCCCCCCCCAAATCCCCGAATTACATGCCCAGCTATTACTGCCGGCAGGGGAAATTATGATATTAATACCTACCACAACAATGTCGCCGAAGGATCTCATCTTGATCTTGTTTAGCTATCGGTGACTGGGCTGAGTTTTGCCAAGGGTTTGTTTCTTGGTTCCCCCTTCTTCCTTGCTCTGGCATTTCCCTAGCCTAGGACGTTGTAATGCAGCATGTTCTGTAACAACGCTACTTGAAGAACTGACTAGAAACTGCCGCGCCACTCCGCGATCCATCAAAGTCGCAATTTAGGGGGAAACAAATTCATGTATAATGTATCGTGGTAATACGAAGAGTAGTTCAGCTGCCGGCTAGTTTAGCTTCAGTCCCTCTATTTCTCGGCTTGACTAACCGCTAGCTATGTGGCCCCCGTCTCGCCCGTTTCTACCAGTTCATGATTCAGGGTACGGGTATGGGTATGCAGCTCAGGGGTCTTTCTCCCCTAAGGATCCCGCAGAGCTATCTACACTAGGATGGCTTTTTTTCTTACGTCGCGGGCTCTAACTTCGTAAGAGGTTAGCTGTAGGTAGCTTTCATGTAGGACTGTCTCTCTATTTCTCTCTCCACGTTGGTTGCTTTCTCACATCACATAATTGTTGGATGGTACTGTACCCTTACTCCAACTTGCTTACCGTATGTGAATATATGTGTTATCATTACTTGGAACGCCTAGGATATACCTTTTGTCGCCTACAAAATACACACATACGTACCTAACCTAATATAACCCCCAATCGTCTTACACCGCTGCCTTTGTAATATTATTACCTCAGCAAAACAAGTTGAATTTCTTTTGCTAACCTCGTATGGGGGAAACCCGGGGTGTCTGTCGTAGAGGTTGTGTTATTATTGCTATTGTTTTACCGCCCCTCCTCCTCCTCCCCCTTCCTTCCTTACCTCCCTCCTCCTTCAACAGCCAGCCCCCAGCCCAGGCCCCCAAAAATGCCTGTGCGAGGTCACGATGCTGCCGGCGTATGCGTGTAATGTGTCGCCCAGGTCCCCCAGGACGTAGCAGCGACCGGGATACCGCTGCCAATGTCCAAATTAACTACCCAGAGGGGTGACCCTGCCCGGATCTTATTCCGCGACCGTGGCGCCAGTGGTACAGTAGCATCCATGGGCCGGTAATGCCAACAAAAAATCCAGCCCTTCCTTATCAAAACCTGGCCGCCGGTATCCACACCCAGAGAGACGGGTTCCACTGGCCCTCGAGGTCTGACAAAGCACCCGAAAGCACCCCTATCGTCCTAGACTCCTAGGTCAGTCCCTGAGCTTAAGCCTCTCACATCATTCTCCCCTCTAGCGGGGGGAAATAGTTCAGGGTTAGAAACATGGATAGGTATCCCCTCTTTCTTCACCTAGCATCCTGATCATCGTCTTGTTTATGGACACCATTTCTAAATCACTCGTTGTATCGTCGTCATTATATATAGCTTGTTAACAAAATAGATCATTATCTACATTGTCATTATCGTGGATTTATGTAATTACGAACGCGTTCATTATAACTCTTTTTTTTCTCTAGGAACAAACAGAACGAAGTGTGGACATTCCACCTAGGCGGCCCTCCGCGGCTGGTCAGACCATGTCTGACCTATGCTATAGCATTGTAGAGCACAATAGCAATGCTAGAAAAAACATGTAATAGAACCAAAGCAACCGCCGGTACTCGATTTGTGCCGTGAGGCGAACCAATCTTCTTCTCTCCTCTCCCGTGAATCAACCGTCTTCTTTTTTAAAAATTAAAAGCATACGGGGAACTGCCGTGCAAAGCAAATAGACAATATGCTGTGGTCGGGTTTGTCGCCAAACTAGATGTGGTCTAAGTAGTCGCTCCATTTAGCCGCCAGCAGCCATCTAATGCCACCCATATTCTCCCTCCAGACCCCGGAAAAAGTATATTGAAATTTTTGCCATCCGGTGGCTGCTGTGGATCGCGAATTTTTTCCTTTTCTTCTTACTGCTGTCGTCGTCGATCCAGGCGGCCCAGCATCTTCTGATCAATATCCCCTCCCACAATGTGCTCCAGGCTCATTACCGAATTCGAATTACTGGTCCCTGCCGGAGGGCCAGATGGACTTCCCCTCGGCGGCGGTGTTCTATTATCGTAACTGGCGTACGGGGACGGTTGGGCCTGCATTTGAGGCAACGGTTGTAGATGGCTCGGGCTACCGCTTGACGAGGGAGAACGTCGTCGAGGATTGTCGTCGGGGAACGTGCTCGGGGGTGGTAGACGTACGGTGTGCTCGTCATCCGAAGGTCTTGGTCTCCGCCTACTCGTCTCCTCCGAGAATGATGCATACGAGCCAGTGGGCGACGGGAGCGGCTGGTCGTATTGCGCGCCCCCAGCTGGATAACCGCCAGCTGGGGCAAGGTTTGATGGTCCTCCTAGCGGTTGTCCGTAGGCGCCAAATAATTGGGTACCGGGCGGGATGCCGTTTGGCAGCGCCGAAACTGGCACAAAGGCGGTGGAGGAAGAGGATGATACGGGTTGAAAGACGCATTCTTGGTTCATTTTGATACAGTTCGTGCATTTTCCACCAGGGGAGTTCTGGTAGCCGCTACAACGTATCTGTGTTCTTGTTAGACAACTATATAAATTTGTTTTTTTTATCACTACACAAGTTAGTCTTACCTTTCTTCTTCGACAGTATCTGCACGCAATCGAGGTCCGTTGCCGCGGAGCAGACTGCGGCATAACAGCGGCCCCTCCAGCCATCTCTCGCGTGTAAGGGGCAGGATATCCCGGGGGTCCGCGATCCGCCCGATATGCCATATCATACGGACCCGGGGTGCTATAACCTGCATAATATGGCGATGCTCGAGGATCTGCTTGATATGCCGCTGCTCTCGGATCCGGCGCGTGACCTTGCGGAATATATGTCGTCGGCGGCGGATATGCGCTGCTACCGCTTGGGGGCGAATAGCCAGTGCTGGGCGGCGCATGCGCGCTGCTAGGTGGAGGGGCGTACCCGTTGGTAGAGCTAGGTGAAGAGGCATAGCTGGCGGCTCTTGGATCCCAGGTTCTTCCTCCATAGGGATCTTGGATAGACGGTAATCTTACCGTGCTTACCACGGGATAGCGAGCCATCGGAGCGCGGTCGTCTTCTTCACCGGGAATTGGCGGATACTGGGACTCGTCGTCCTGGTCGTGTCTAAGTGGTTGTCCTCTATTTCGTCGGTCGTCTGCCATGCTACATTAAGGGACGCTTAGAGGCGCCAGGATGAATTTGGGCGCAGTAAACCACGTAGTATTTAGGGAGGGGAAGGAGCAAAGAGAGGATGGGCTGCGAATAGAACGGCGGCGCAAGGAAATTGAGGTGGAATGGCGGGGCCAACCGTGGTGGAAGGGGATCAACCTTAACGACACAAGACGGCGGAGTCTGTAGTGCCGGGAGGAAGAGAAGGGGCCTGACTCTTCTATATTTTGATTGCGGGATGACCCTTGGACGGCCCTTGGGGGCTGCTGCAAGAGAATCTTGGAAAAGCCTAGCTAGTCCGTTAGCTGGAATGGGGCCCGAGTAGAGGAACTAGTTAGTGGTCAAAATATAGAAACGGTTTTAGTAAGGGAATGGGATCGCGACGGGGTCTAGGTTAGAACGAATCCCAAGATCCATATACGCCCATTTACGAGTCCCGTAAAATTCCCACAATGCAGGTCTCTTTTTTGACAATGTATAACACTAATGAAAATCAGATAGTACTAACCGAAGCGGGTAGAGCTCAGACCAATTACGTTAACTGCGTTGCTGGCGGGTTAGCAAGTATTCATGTACGTGTACGCTCGCGTGCACTTGTGTATATATGTGCTTTGTGTATGCCTGCCTTGTTGTTGGAGCCAGGGACAGGGAGCTATGAACGACAGCAGCTATGCGGTTGCAGTTCTGGAAGCGGAGCAGGACCCGCAGTTTGCAAGGGTGACGGGAATGGGAATGTGAGGATGTGAGGATGGAAAGATGGGAAGGTGTTAAGATGAAAGACGGGGTATTTTACTGCGAAGATGCATTGTTGAGAGTGCATTTAATCGACATTTTTAAGTAGATTTGAGTATCGTTGATTCAAACGTTAACTCGGTACGCGAAGTCTAGCAGTTTCAGGTTGATATAGGTAGACTCGACCACTTGACCACTTGACCAAGTCGTCCAGTAATAAAACAAATGTAGAAGACCCAGACACTTAGCTCTGGAGATTCAGCTATGATGTAGAACGTACCTCTTGGGGCCTTTTTTTTCTCCTCCCGAATGATTAACTAGAGCTAGCAATGCCCTAGCGGCAGCGTTGCTTTCTGGGGTGGGCTAATGAGAGTGTTGATTCGCGCCGGTGGACCAAAGTCCAAAATAACGGAACCGATGGCGGATGAACTACTGCGGGCGTAGGGTGTGCGGATGAGCTGGCGAAAGCTGTTTCCAGACCGAAACCCGATGTCTTAGCATGAGCTATTGAATCGCTAACCGAGTACAAGGTTTGATTCTACCTGCGGAGTGGCTAAGGCGCCTGGATGATCTCTCACTAACAGGATATAGTCTCCTCCAGTGCCCAGCTGCGGTTCGATTGTTAGGTTGTTGGTAAGATTTGTGAGATCGATATAATAAATTGGTGAGATGGGATGGATTTGATGCGAAAAGGAAAAAAAACCTTACCCAGTTTCAAATCAGAACCTAAGATGTAGGGGAAACCCTGCCACCACAACAATTGTAACTTACTTAAAGTTTTCTATTACTTTAGGTAGGTCTGCAAAAGAATGGCTCGAAGGGAGGTGAGAGAGGTTGCGTTACACAGAGTTATTATTGAAGGTTGCAGGTGCTGATCTTCAAATTTGGCAGCATTTAGTTAGGGCAGCTGGTAGGTAACGGTTAAGGAACTGGGGGGTTATTAATTTTGTCGAACAGTGGCCAGCGACCAGGGCGACCAGGGCGGGTTTGTGCTTGTTCCAATCAGGTCAAGTTTGGGTGTGTACCTCACGCCTAAGGGGCAATGGCGAAATCCCGTCAGGATGGTTAGGCCTAACAGGTCGCAGAACGGGCCGCAGAAGGAACGGCCCAATCTGATTCGGTCGAGCTGACTGTTACGGGAGGTGCTGCGAGCTGCGAGCTGCGCGCTGTATGGTGTATGGTGTATGGCGTATAAAGTATAATACCTAAATGCGCAAAGGGCTGAATATGCGTATTATGTATTATGCGTGAATGCGAATGCGTGCATGCATGAATTGCGTATATGCGTGCTTAGAAGAATTGCACCCTTTGGACCAGATCAAGGACCAGATGGACGAGGGTTTTCCACAAGTTACGCGCGCTTCCTCTATACCTATTTTCCCCTTTGCGATCCCTGGTGTTTCAATCCGATATAGACGACGTTTCAATCCAACATCGGTTCGTCTCATCCACCTTATATCTCCTTGTAAGCACGTTATACACAGGTAAGTTCATGATGTGGGGCAGTAGGAAGAGATAGTGCACGCAGTAGTGTTGTGAGAGATTGGATGCGGCTTACTTACACTTTGCAATGCTGTATTGTGCACTGGTGTTTCGCACTCAAGTTCTTCGTAGCTCGAAGGCAGAAAACCCGAATTTTTCGTAAGCGACGCTGCGCTGTAGGTTATGGAACTTCTGGTATATCTTGACCGTCGAATTCACCCTGGTGGCGGTGATGATGATGACAGGAGCGCGCCGGCTGTGTCTCGGCGGCGTTGTTTCTTTTTTTAATCTCAAGAAAATTAGGTTCAAGGCCTCGCTGTGCCGCTCGTGGGAAGACCTAAGCAGCAGGACGTAAAGTTTTCTAGCCGATCCGATCTTTTTTCTTCGGTCCGCCCGGTGACGCCAACCTTGGGACGCAACCGAGTCAAGGCAGGTTAGGCACCTGGAAATATAAGCTCGAGATGCGACCAGCGGGTGGTTGGGCAGAACAGTGAACCCGGATCCTTTAAATTCGATTCCTGGAAGCAACCTATTTTCGACGCGGACACGGCTCTGTCCTTCAGAAAACCAGGGTGAGTGGGAGTTTCAGATGAAGAATAAGGCGGCCAGTTCCTAATCTCCCAAAATGCAACAGTGGCTTGTCCCGAGGGCGTGGATCGCTTCGGGTAGGCTGTTGGCTGGCTTCTCGGCTTGCCGGCTCGGGCAGATTGTGCATACACCACAGAAGCGCCCCAGTGGATGTTGCCGATAGAGTTCAGTTTTACCACTGCATGCGTAGACTTAAATGCGATGCAGTTTAGGTGGAACTGTTGGGTCGAGGTATGTTGTTATGGGTAGGTATGCGAAGAGAGAACAACCTAGGTTGAACCCAGGTCGGCCAGACGTGAGATAGAAAAGTCAGCAGGGTGCAAGAAGTGGTATTATTATGTTGCTGCTGGTGGGGCGTCAGCTTTTGCATCGATGTTCCTTCTTGTGTCCTTCCTTTTTTTTTCAAGGTTCCCTTCTTAATTGAATTTTTATTTTTTTCTTCCTTTCCCCCCTCCCTCTTCGAGTTTGTGCTTCAGGCTGCTTGCTGGATACCAATCAAGCTGGCGGGACCCCTTGATGAGGAGACCCAACTGATGAGAACCAAAGTATGTAGTACAACACCAAGCGTAATGTATGGAGGGGAGTGTGGTGTGTGTATGTGGTGTATGTAGTGAGTGTGCAGTGACTGTTTGGTGTATGAGGTGTACTTGGTGTACTGTACTGGCAAGTTTGTAAGTGTGGACGCCCTTTTTTTCTATCCTCTATTGTACCTGTACAATACGCAATACGCCTGTACAATATCAGTGGGCAAATCCTTCACTTCCGTCTTTAGCCCTCGGGCATGGGGGTCACGTTGGATGGATGGATTGTACAAGCTGGGGCTAATAGGCACCTGATGCACGCAACGCAAAGCGTGCAAGGTGCTTCCGGTCCAGATGACGGGGTACCCGTCAGCTAATCACGATGCCGATGGCTTGACCCAAGGCTCTGGGCAGCTCAGCTTTCTTTTTTTCCCCTCCTTGTCTCGACAAGGATTGTTCTTTAGCGTGCGCCCGTTTGTTCTCACACCGCTGCTTTTTCCCTCGAAGGACACCCGACACCTTAACCTGCTATGATATTAATGCGCTCGGCCGGCCCTTTGCGCGCTTGTGGTGCTAGATGCTAGGCTGCTAGGCTGCTAAGCGGGCTGGCTAGGTGCTGGACGCTGTAACTGGATGCCAGAACGGCCTGATACTGTTGGTAACCCAGGTTTAGCAGGTTAGTGCGTACAAGCATGGGATTCCTTAGACGCCTGCCCGTTTGCACTAGTCTACCTCGAACGGCAATGCGGTAACGGTAACGGAATACAAGGCGGACGGATAGATCCCAACGTGGTGGCTCGAACGGGGTGGCCCGAAACTCTGATCAACGGCTGCACTGCACGGATCCTTCCTGGTAGAAGCGCCAAATCAGTAAACGCCGTCGAACCACCAACCCGGCCCCGGCTTGCTATCTTAAGGAAATGATGCAGGTAATCTGGTAATGTGATTGCGGATGAGATGAAACTGCGGCCTTTAGTCCAGACAACCAGACAACCCAGGCGCACTACCTAAACCAAAAAGTCACCCCCAGAGGTCGACGGCGCAAAGACCTTGGAGAAAAAGTAGCTTGTACTTGGAAGTCGCAACAAGAAGCGATTCGGCAAGGAATCCAACCCCAGGGCCCTGACCGGGGTGTGGTAACCCAGTCCAAACCAAGGCGTCCCTTGATGCTCGCGGGATGTGCTACGTAGTTAATGTCGCCTCCTGGGTATAATGGTTGAACTAACCTAACCCCTGAAGGTTGTGACGAAGTTCTCTATAGGTGTGTGATTGATTGCCCTTCTCTCGGTTGGAACTTCATACAGCAGATAGGTGAATCGCTCCCCATCCGCGTGTGCGAGCGTGTGCGTGTGTGCGTGTACTTGCAGCTTAGAGATACATGAAGCCCGAGGATTGAACCTCACTTAGGGATGGCCTAACGATACTTAGGTGCCGCTGCTCTCCCGAGAAATGTCTATTCTGGAAAATTGGCCGAGCATCGAAATTGAATCTGAAAGGAGATAATGTCAACTTTCGTGCTAGGAATCCTAAGCCTACCAGGATGGATTTAAGAGGAGAAATAAAAGCTGGGAAGAGGTCAGGAAATGGCGGATGACATTAGGTATTACTACGGTGAGCTTCAAAGGTCGTACGGTAGGTCTAGGTACAGACGGGCTGTCGTGCAACGTAAACCAAGCGATCATAAACCCCTGAGCCCATGCAACTACCAGGTAGGCATCCTAGGTATGAGATGAGCAGAAGGGCGAATGGTAGGTTGGATGGAATGCGGCGGGGTCCATGTCGTATATTACCGTGTTTTCGCACTTTATATTGCGGTTGAGTCACATATGTGTACTGCCAGTGTACTGCCAAATCGTGCGCGGTGAGGGTGTGAGGCATGTACCTATTTCTGCATGGCTTTTCCCAACTGCTACCTCGTGATCTTTCCCTACGGCATAGTTCGTAGATGGCCATTACCGCGAACGGAATATAGCCCGTCCTTTCGTCATATTCCCGCGTTCCTTGTCTTATGGGCTCGCAACTTTGCACCACACCTACCATCCATCGCTGGAGGCTGTGTAATTGTGCAATTATGTTGTGTAGGCAGTTAGTTGTGCAGAATCTGGTGTCCAGAGCCAGGCTCTAGGCCTTCATCTCGCCTTGGACGGCAGCGAAAAGGGAGGGTCCACTCACCCGAGACCTTCATTAGGCACTGGGGTCTCGTACGTTGGCCTTGCTGCACCCCGGTGATGTGATTAGCACACGCAGTCAGCCTCGGCCTTGCCCTTGTGTGGGGTGCAGATAAGGTAGGAGACAGCATTTCTCAATCATGCCCATGGTCCACGGTAGGTAGCCTTACTTTTTATAATGTACCGATCGTTTTCCGTTCCGTTTGGGGGTTGGAGGGGCTGGGGCTGGGGTTGCGTTTCGGTGGATATAGAGACGACTGTCGGTCAGTCTCCATGGATGTTTTGCTTGCCTGCCGGCTAGGAATTGTGATAACCGGACATTTGCGACTGAGGTCGTCATCATAGTAGCAGTGCCCACGGGCCGTTGTTTCAAGATATGCAGTGCTGGCCGTTTCTTCACGTTCGTGGTGGTGTTCTAGAAAATAGCGAGGCGGTTCGATGAAGTGCGCCAACCACCATAAGTAAGGATAAACGAAAGCAGGGGCTAATATTAAACCCGCGTAAGCACGTAAATTATTGTACTTATTAATGAGGCGACTACATGATGAAGATAGTTTCTATGTAACCTAACTTTCGCATCACTTCTGTAAGCACGCACAAAATTTAGCCCGCAGATAAATGAATGAGTTGAGTATTGATAATACCCTTCCGCTACCGAAGTATGCTGCTGAAAACCGCCTTGTCTTGGGTTATTCGCGAATAAGCTTTAATAGAACAGATCGAGACCCGTTCACATGTCTAAGACCAGAAGCTATTAAGTTGACAGATTAAACAGGGTAAAAACAACTTGTGGGGAGGCCAAGAAAAAAGAAACAAATAAAACCCGAGTTATAATAAAGCGTATTAATGGGAAACTTCTCCATGTACTCAACAGATGGACATGGCCGACGTGATAGGGAGCATACGGAGAAATAACGATGACCCGAGAGCCGAACGGGCGGGTTCGCCGGAGATGGAAATCAGCAAGGGGATCAAATAAAACCGGCAATCGAGATGAGATGTTGCGGTAGTATGCATATATGTTAACCTGATGATATGCGGAGGAGCTGCAAGCTCACCGAACAGCCAAAGGTTCATGTTCATGCTTGATTTCTCAGAAGTTTCATCTCACACAGATCCAAATTGGAGATGCGATGCGATGCGAACACAACAGATACCCAAGATCTTTCCAGATGCATTGCCGTTCGTTCGAGACTCGAGAAGGCCGTGGCCGTACACGCATGAATTAGGATTCTACGAGCTGAGCTGAGCTGCATTTAGGTATGCTGTATACCCAGGTAGGTAATTGGAGTGACTTAAAGGTCGAAGTCGCAATACAAAGTCACAATACAAATCAATACTGTAAGTAATGACAGATCCTCCCGTGGCCGGGTTCCCGCTAGCCTCTGTAGCCTCTGTAGCTCCTATCACACAGCTTAGACCGCCCCCGCTTCCTATTGTTACCCTGTGCTGATTGCATCGCGCTAAGCTGCGTACGGTAGCATGGCTTCCAGGTCCGCCCCTTCACATCCCTCCGTTTGGTAATGGACGAGCCGAACCGACAGATTTCATTGGTCCCAGTCTGAGCTTTCGGGACATCGAATCTGGTTAAACCCAGGCAGGGGGAACCAGGGCCGAGCGGTAATGCGGGCAAGGGGGCCAAGGTCTCTCCAAAAAAGCGTGGCAAGCGTGGGAAACATGGGAGCCAAGCTGCCAAAGCAGCAAGGGACAGGGGATCACGGCTCACGCGCACACATGAAAATGAATCCCCATCATAATCATAATCATAATAATCATATGGGCTTCTTCTACAAGCCTTCCAAGACACAAGACACAACGACCCCTAACGACCCCTCCTGGCGTTGTCAGGCGTCAGGCGTCGGGCATCAGGCGTCAAGCCACAATGCTTGAATTCTCCAGATTTCTATTTTATCTGCATTGGTTTGGCATTGACGGGTCATTGCTGGCTTCCACTCAAAGAGCTGTTACATGCGAAACTAAGACATTAGGTAGGTACGTTCAACATCCCGTGGATGTATAGGTGGTAGGCCACGGAAGACAACACGCAATTCTGTTCATGCGCTCCGTCCCCTGTTTCGTTTTCTGTTTCCTTGTCGTTAAGAAACCACCATATCAACCCGACCAGCAACTTTGCCTGCCCCCAATACAGCCGGTCCAAGGTCCAAGATCCAACGGGCTCGTGTCTAGTGTGGCCCTTTAAACCGGATATTGCGCTGCATTGCCCTGACGAGGACCAATCTTCCCATCCTCGTTGGTGCTACTCGAAAGGTGTGGTCGGTGATGTATCCAATGTATGCGCATATGTATGATGCATGTGGTACCCGTCAACCTCTCACCGTTGAGAATTGGACCCCCCTTGGCCGTCCGTCGTCCACACCTCCAGACAAGTTATCCTTACCCATAAGGCCAGGAGGTACAGGACGTACAGGTACTGTACAACGATGCAGCACGACCTTGCATATCCGCGACGCAACGGAAGCCACTAATCCTTTCGATGCGCCCTTCTGGACTCTGGCTCGTTGCATCACGATCCGGGCCTCGCTAAGTCTTGACGGAATGCTCGTTCTGGCACCGGGCCTCCAGACGGATTACTGCCTTATTTGGGCCCTGAGTCAGAGAGTAAGAGAGAGGCGTGTTTCTGACAAGCGGCGAGGCGTGAACCAATCGCATATTGCAATGGCTCCATTCTGCGTGTACGCGGCCGACCCTGGCAGAGCCGATGCCAGGCGGAATGTCACTTCGGGTGTGGGAGGAAGGACACGGTTGACAAGTCATGAATTCTCATCAGTTATGTTGGTATCACCTTTTTTTTTATTCCCTCGTCCAATCAAGATCTTGGCAGGGGAATTGCTGCACCGCAAAATGTGATGCATCAGCATGCCGCGAGCGGCCCGAATGTCTCTTTTCCAATTCGACTACAGGCCGTCCACTTTTGTCCACTTTTCCTCACGAGGCGCGCGCGCAGGCGGCAAGTCAGCTCTAGGATTTCCAATATGTACTTCAGCAGCGGTCATCATACGAGCAGACGAGATTCCCACCCGGCTTCGGCTTACGGTAGGACTCTATGGGGACGGTATGGCGGGATGACGGTATGGGTAAGTATCTCGAGTGACGCATTGGACATATGCATCCGCCACCTTTTAGGCTCTTCCCGTCCTTCGTACATATCCGCTCCCATCCGCGCAGATCCATGTTCGTTGGTAATAGACCCGTCGATCCACCCAGGTCCCAAGCCAGCGTCCGTGCCGTATCTGCAGTTGGCTTGTGTGTATGTACAATACTTGTGTGTGCCGTTGTACCGTGTACTTGTTCTCTCGGCTTGAATTGCAGCGCCTTCAGATCCAGCTCTCGGTTACCAGCTCTCAGCTTTTGCTTCTTTGCGCCTGTGAATCCCGACCAATCCATCCGGAATATCTCTATTGTTAGGTCACGGGAGAAAAAAGGCAGGGCTTATATTTAACCACCAATGAAGAGAATAGCTGAAGAATGTTCCAAAATAATGCTTGTCATATATCGCTTCTGAGGCACGTGGATAGCGCAATCCGATTTCTCAGCCATGGCGCCATTTTGCACGCCCTGAACAGCCCTGGCAGGGAAGTTATGGGGCCCTGTGCTACCGTCATGTATGTAATGGCTTAGCTTAATAACATGCAGAGGCCATGCTATATCAATATCAACACTGACCTTGTCGTATTATTCTATTATAACTACCATATATGGTCAAATACTCCAGATTATTACCAACTTTGAGCGGTATAACTTCTTATATAGTAAGTTTCTGCGATGTATAATTTAAGATTGTTTCAATAATCCCGACGAGGCGTCGTTGTCTGTCAATGCAAGCCCATATGTCCTACACAAACCTGCTGGCCGTTGGCCGACGAGCCTGTCGCTTGGCTGAAGATGGATCACAATAGTGCGCCACGGCCGTCTGCAGGTGCTTGACGTTGTAACCCAACTACCCAGTCTGGATACAAGAAAACCGATGCCGCTGAGCGATTTACAGCATCAGATTGGCCCGGCGCATCAGATACCAACTCGCACAACAAAACCCCGACGCATATTCGATGTTTGCCTGCATAATCTGAAGCCACCAGCTCATTTGTGCGCCCAACATGAGCGTTTCACAATCGTATGGGAAGACCGTACATCACTCAGGGCATAATTAGTCGGTTGAAAACTGTTATAGCCACCTCCCAATCAAGATATCGAGATTACGGAACTTTTGAACTGCAACGAGATATACCAAAACTGTCGGTCATCTTGCCTTTGCTGACCACAGCCGTAAAACAGCATACGTTTGAGGATTCATACCCGATGACTGGACGCGGGACTGAATTCTTCAATAGGAAAACAAAAAAGAAAAAAGAGAGAAAAAAAACAAATGATATTTCGAAGACATATTGTTGGCCTATTGAAGGCGGATGTGGAGAAATCACATGTTGGAGCAGATGGAATAACAACTTAATTTATGCGCAAGCAATGACTTCCTTCAGTCGTAATGTCGGCGTCCCCGTTCTGCATGGATCCCTGACAACCCTTTCCCAGCTCACGTTCAATAACACGCGTCCAACCGAGCCTCAGTTCGTCAGCCACATATATCCAGAAAGCAGCTGGCCTCAGATATCTTAGAGCATACTCTCATTTATAGATATAGTACTAAATGACAAGTAGGTCATGATGGTCTTAATATTATCCGCAGCATCGTAGTGCAAGGCAATCCTCTGTAACATGGGTTTCATGATGACTCTGAAAAGGGCGTCACAGAGCATGGAACTAACATAAATCAGTTGATAACTCGCCTTAACAACATATGGTATTACAACAAGTGGAAGATAAGTTATCAGTGATTGTGAACCTATCACCAAACGCACCATTATAATGGCCAAGGCCACTAAATTCGTGGATGGTTCGCCTCTTTGAGACCCATGCAGCCGAGATCTAACATGTTCAGGGATCCCGAGGGATTCAAACCACCCACCTCAGAGTCCTCTATGGATAGGTTGGTAGTGGATAGTTCGGAAATTACCAAACAGCATAAGGCTAACGCTTCTTTTCCATGACCATTATTTACTTGACATCTAAGGAGAGGTGGGGATTTACTCAGATGTTAGTTACCTCTAAGTAGGTGGTTGCCGACATAGCCTTCACTAAAGGGATTAGCTTCAATAAAAAAGGGGGCTTCTAGAGAATATGATCTTAGTCATTAATTACTCATAGCCCTATGATTCCAAGCTGAGCCCCTCTCGCATGTCCTAGCATTGAAAGCAAACCAACGCCATGTTCGTGGGACCCCGGGACTTATCAAAAATAAGTCACTTGTTGGTTTCACCGTTTCTATAGCATAACGTCCGTAACTTCTTACTGACAAGTCGTAAAGAGATGCCATTACTTAATACATTATGGCAATTGCAGTTATGCTCTACCAAGAGAAGGATGATCCTAATACAGTGTACATCCATTTATGTACATTGCCGAGGTAGCTCGCAATGTCTCCCTCAGATGAGAATGGCTGCAAATGTGTACGACTACCCAGGTACCCAAAATAATTACTCATCACTATCAATCTTACCAATAATGAATTGTAGATTCAATACCTATACAGTTATAGATGTCGGGGTTATGGGAGCCCCTTTGTGCATGTAGTACAAAGTGTCGAGTGCTTACCCCCCCTGAACTTGAAAGTACAATAAAAAAAAGAACATCTACCAATGTATTCACTCTTCACCCAATTCATCGTCAAGTTCTTCTTGTTTCTAATAATAATGCTTAGGATCATGATGGGTCAGAAGACGGTTCTTCGATTTCTCTTCCTACGATATCAACGTATGGGTCTATTTCCATACTACCATTACCCCTGATCCTGAAGGAAGAAAGGTCCTGTGCAACATCGGAGCCTTGAATTTATCTTGAGTCGGCAACAACTCCGCCTATAAAAGGGCTACTACACCTATGCCTTAATTGGCAGTATTATAAGTTAGATTGATAGGTAATCATGTTTATTAAGAGCCATAGGGGTATGATAGCTCGAGGTTTGTCTACCAATATTTTCTGCGATATTGCTATCTTTACCGATATTAGGTACATATCACGGGGGGCACCTGATCTTAACATACGGGATACTTGAGTCTAACTGCACACTGATGCTTGTCGGACCCCGAACCGACGGCCCCTGACAGACGGGCTTTGATTTCTGGTCTTATGCGCTAATGATTATTCGTATAATTCCGGCACTTATAAGTTATAACAGCAGTAAGGTTCAAATTATTTGGATTCTAATGTAGGAAATGACATGTATCCAGGTCAAGGGCGAGTACTAACCAGGCTATCAGGAGAACCCCTCTGATCTCCATGAGCAATGCAGGCAAGACCTTGCTTCGTTGTCGTATAGATTGAATTCCAAATATGATAGTGAGACCCAATAAGGGAACCCATAGATGATCAGACAAGACGAAAGACTAGCGGACGACTTTCAGCTACCATCGGCGACTCCAGACTTCGTGATGCCGCTAATCAACAAACTAAATCCGCTACCGGGCCCGGAAGTTGTCGGCAGGGCAGTTCATCCTTGCTTAGTAGCCCATCCGCATGGCAGTCCACTGTTGCTATTCAGCGACCTGCTCTATTTCGCTAGACGCGCGTACGGCCCGCTCTCCGGGCAACAAGATTTGCCCTAACTATTAGCTCCCTATAGATCGTACACCTCGGCGAACTCGAGCTTCGTCGTGTCAAATCCACCATAAGGCCGTGACGTCCTCCGCTAGGGAATTTAGTCGGTAAACGAACATACGTCGAAGAGTGCATCTCTTACCCGGCACTTCCCACTTTCGTTACCGCGCCCGAATCCAAACAGGGCATTGAACAACAGGGACTTACATATAATATAGACAACTAGTGAGATGACCGCATAATTATTGCCACGTACCGCCGTCACCATGCTTAGACTTAAGCAGAGTTCGACATCGATAGGCGAAATTGGTGCAGCTGCGGTAGCATGAGCTAGTCGACTATAGCAACTCTGGTACATCCATTGGATGGGGGTTTACTAGTAGTAGGTCCAGACCGCATTTCTGACAGGATGGACAGGATGCAATCAGGCGGGCGGGCCGCGGACGCCAAGGAAGAGGAAGGATCCCTTTGGGCCGGCCTAAGGTTCATGATCCATGGTCGACGGTCTCCATACATGTAGTCGATAGTCCCATAGCTCTGCACCTGATGCACATGCGAGCACACCGACAGTTGGCCGTACTGGCGGACTAAGAGACCAATCCAAGATGGAGCCAGACTCTCGGGCTTGGTGGGAGCTGCAAGCTGCACTCCATCTTGCTCCTCTAGTGTCGAAAAAAACCGGCCGACTGATTGGATAGGAGACACTCTACACCAATCAAGGGGCCTTGACATCGTGTTCACGTGACCGAATATGCATGCAGCGAGCCGCTCCCGCAAACGAACCCCGTTTTGACTAATTTCTAGTGGACCTAGCAAGCTGGCAGGTGTGTCGCTGACCCCGAATCGCTGCCGACTACGGTGGGTATCGTGGGTATCTGTCTTAGTCCCTCTTCCAACTTTTCGGCCAACTCCCAGCAAGATAGGCTACCGCACCGCCGCATAGAAATAGGTACGACTCGACGAGCGTTGCGCGAGGAGCGACTTAGAAAGTTTGCAAAGACACTATAGAAGTTCCGGGCGCTTAAGACTTAGCCAATTGAGAAGATAGCAAGACAGATGGATCTTACATAGGCGGTGCAAACATCACCTACCCCTTTCTCCCATCTCCTTCCTGTCTTAGTTCATCGTTACGCAGAGAGACGCAGAGTCGCAGAGTCACACCCCCTCTTTCTCCTTCCGGGATGATGGAAGTAAGGAGGATGGATTGTCAGCATGACATTCGCTCCGAGGAACCAGCCTAAGAATGGTGGTTAATGGCGGGTCTAGCAGGGAAACCCCTTCTAACAATAATACTACGGTGAATATCCGATCACCAATATCCAATATCACAAGCTTGATCACCCTGCCGAGTCTACTATAATACCTATAGTACATGTTTCAATACGATAGTGCCACCTGTTCGATTCCTCCAGGACACGAGCTACTCCGTACGTAACGGCGGATCAGTTGACAAAGCTCCTCTGCTCGCTTACCGAACTGACGCTACCTCACTTCATTCGACCCTGGACGTCAATATGCTTATTTTATTGGCTGGCACGGGTATATCCGAAAAGAATACTCGGCGCATTATTGCAATCTTGCGAAAAAAGGTTGAAGGAAGTAATAATACTACGCAACTCAAATAGAGCAAGAAAGACTGTAGATAATCTGTCGATTATGTACGCCCGCCTTCGTGTTCCTCTTCCGAACTGCTGGGGAAATTGGCGCTTCGCACCCCACCGAATGCGTGCCGTCACGTCGTACTACGGGCCACCGCCCAGTGCTTACATAGCACCGAGGCGAGCCAAGTACCTTAGGGTACGGAAGCGTACAAAGCTGGGGGCTGGGGGCTGGGGGATGCATGTCATTGCTATAACGTGCCCCTCCAGGATCGCGGTTCTAGACTACCGATCAACAAAATGTCATGAAACCCAGCCGGGTGAGCGTCGCATCGTTGGCACCCTAGGGAGTCATACAAGACATAACGTTTTATGGTGTTGCCGTCTAATACCTCATGCACGACGAACCTGTCTACCACCAACCTACCTAATCTCGATCTGTTTCGGTTGCCTAAGTGAGGAATAGCTCAGGTTCTAAGATGAGACGAGAGAGAGGGGAGATTCTGTCGTGCTACGGTGAGGGTAGAATCCAGACGGAACTATCATCACCGTCGCCTTAATACCTACAGACCTCCTTTTTACTTACGGCAGCAAGGAATAAGTCCTGCATTATGCCCATCCCAATACGAAGACGCATGTATACATACGTAATTAATAAGAGCGCATACGGCGGGTTGATTACCATGAAAATAGCTGCCGGTTTGACTTGGCGAAATACCGGCCAGCCCATCCATCGTAGCGAGCAGCTCGAGTCTTGAAACAGTCACGACGGCATAAGCCTTAGCTTCCGGCACGAAAGGAGGTTACACGTTGTTTGCGAGCGCCTTTCGATTGGAAACCAAGCCTCGCACCAAATGCAACGGTCGACTGTCGAACTCCAAGTCTGTAGGACTCACTATAACCTAATAGGCTTCGGCGGCCTGTTCCGCGACCGCACCGCCGCACATTCACATCCCCATCCCGAAGCTTTGGGAATGGGAAAGTAGCACAGGGTGTGTTACCGCAATTTACCATAGGTGAAGCCGGCTCCAAGCGCATTATACGCCCGACTTTAGTGCTCACCAGGATCACACAGAGCGGCAGCGCCACCATTCACCAATCTTTCCTGGGATAACCGACTGTGTATTGCTTACATCCCTTATATATATCAGGTGATACAGACGCACATGAGTGCCCTACCTAACCTTCTACCACACACGTGCAGATATATTAAGGCGGTAAGGCAATATAAATAACGTGTATCGTATCTCGTTCAAGCGAGATCTACTATGTAGCTGTGTATGTATCCCCAAGGTACCTGGGCATGAGAGGTATGTAGCTAGCCGAGATTCTATAGAATTCGGCATGCTGATCTCTACCGCAGTCTGTCCTCGCCCGCCGAAATCCGCGTTTTGCCTGTCCCGCAATCCCGTCGGCCGGTACACTGCGCGGCGTCTATCAACGCATACGCACATTCTCTTACGAGTCACACGTAAAAGAGACAGGTAGATTGATCATATAGGGGAGGTATCTTAAGAGATACGTAGATATACCTTGGAAGGATTCAATGTACAGGTACATTGGCGGTCGATGGGTATATCCGTCCTAATGCAACTTGCTTCCCTCGATCCCATCATGAAGGAAAACGGGGATCCCAATCGTCATTCCTCATCTTTTGTTCTCATCCATCTCGCATGTTTCTACCCCGTGGCCCCGATCCCTTGCTCCCGGGCGGCTAGAATTACTACGACTGGTTCCCAAGAAATTCACCTGGCTGGGAGTACCACCCTTTACGCTGATCCTATACCCATTCCTCGTGCATTTTACCCGACATGCAGGCTGACACTGCTGCACCTGCAGAGACCGAGCAGCCAGCCAAGTGTTTTTGGTCGATGCCCAATGCACATTGCATGACCTGAAAAAGAACCATGACGACTATTCCTCCTATTATATCTACACGTAGCATACATACATGTGAGTGTGTTCATGTGTGCGCGTATATATGCGTGTATGTATGTGTATACGTGTACAGAATACGCAGCGTATCTATGCTGGGTGCTTGATCTGCTCAGCTGCCGCAACCCATTACGGTACCCGTTACTTGACCCTTTCGGCCGTTTGCCTGCAACTGTTTCGCATCGTCACAAAAGTAATCGGGCGCATAGCAGTCCAACGAACCGGTGCCATCCATGACCCTTTTTTCCCTTTTTCTTTCCACCCCACCCACTCTTATCGCGGGCGCACTTCCGTTTTCTTCACCTTGCAGACGCCCGTGACGCCGTATTATACCAATACATGCTGCAGTATTTTCTTTCTCTCTATCTTGTCCAAAACACCGCGCATGGCAAATGCACCGGCCCACACCCCTTGCGGCCAGACCATCTAAGGCCGACCCAGACATCCGTCTTCTTTGGGCGCCGCGCGCATTGCTACACCACGTAGGGTTTAAAGGTCATAGCCCACGCTACAAGCAGCAAGCTCTTACATATGCATTTCCTCTTGTGACTGCGGTGCGCTGCGAAGCTTGCAGGTCCACTTGCATGACTACCACGGCACTCCGAAAAGCAGGGAAGAAGGAGAAAGAAACTGGTAAATTGAACACGAAACCTCGTCTCCTTCGGTAGGGAGGCGGAATAGGCATAGGAAATAAGGCAGGCAGACCGCGTACAGTAGCACACATGCTACCCGTGAAACCCCCCCCCCCCCCCCCCCCCCCAC
>JAOXNQ010000006.1:712752-888497 GCA_028571165.1 Hypoxylon perforatum | reverse complement strand
GGCCGAGCTGTGGGTAAGGGCCTGTCAGTCGAAGTCTTGAGGCAACAGGCGGGTAATGCATTTCGGAATGGCCCGGTGGCGTGCTCCTCATCTGGGATTTCCTGCCGCACGGGCCGCGAAGCGGCCACCACTCCGTTATGCACCACGGGCTCTCGGAGGATAGGGTTAGGGCGATGTTTGAGCGCGCCGGCGTTGGTGAGGGGTTTGAGTTGGTGGTGCTGGGGTCGGGGGTTTCGCACGGGCATGGACACGGGCATAGTCATGGACATGGACATGATCATGGTCATAGTCATGACGGTCATGACGGCGAGCCCTTGAGAAGAGAGGTATTCTTAGCCAGAGGGCATAAGGCGCTATGATTTTGTAGTTTTACGGATAGGAGAGACCGGGCTGGCGGTACTCGGACGTGTAAACGGAACATTATGCGTCTGGTTACATCAGATGCATTGCGATCGAAGGAGCACCTTTAGCAGTACAGGAGCTAGTTTCCATCCAGCTAGAAAATGAGTTCAGCAACAGAAATCCGTTCTTAGAAATCTATTCAGTCTCTTGGTAGGTAATTACGAGGGATGATATGCAACCATCACGCTGCTTCACTTAGGAAACTACTAAGTAGACTGTAGCTATCCATTAAACTCAAAGTCTCTCGCCTCAAATGCAAGGTGTTGGTTCTGTTAACCACTCTACTTAGATCTCTCTAAGTCGGTAGATAAGTCTCAATCCAAATATTTCACAGCGGAAATAATTCAAGACAACTCCTAATATATGATATAATCTTCTACTTATAACACTTGTGGAATAGATTGCTGAAAATAGATTCCGCACGATGTTTTTTATTTTTTGTCACAAGCCACTGCATCATGTAGTCTTAAATGCAACTACCTAACTCAAACCCACGGACCTCGGGCGAAGAAGTGGCGTTTAAGGGCAAAGTTATGTAGGTATGAACAATATGCCTACCTAGAAACTCTTGAAGGTTGCTGCCTTGTCACAACAGGAATAGATACACAAG
The DNA here is from genome assembly GCA_028571165.1 of Hypoxylon perforatum. Classification (NCBI taxonomy): domain Eukaryota; kingdom Fungi; phylum Ascomycota; class Sordariomycetes; order Xylariales; family Hypoxylaceae; genus Hypoxylon; species Hypoxylon perforatum. Next base: position 887,485 of record JAOXNQ010000006.1, on the reverse strand, counting down.
GCAGGAAGTGTATGTTGAATGTGGCTCCTTAAGGGGCATTGGCTTGCATAAGGCAAACTATAATGAAGGGGCGGCACCCCATTTTAGGTTTAGAAAGGCGTTCTGGCATTTGAAGTCCTGAGATCAGGTGTCAAGAGGTCGTAACTAGCCTATTGCAACACTCTCAGCGGACCTTCTCACGGCATTGCTACTTTTATGTCATACCTCATACTACCTAGCAGTTCAGAACTACCTACTCGTTCAGCTATTTGGCATCAGCGGCAAGAAAGCATTTTCAGCATTATTCTAGTTGCAGAGAAGCAACCGGGACGATTAAGCTCGGTTGCTGCGGCGTTAGCTTCCAAGTACCCAATTGCCCTCGCTTAAGGAAGGAATTTACGCATGTCAACAAGTAAGGAAAGCGCATTTTCCATATGCCTGGGTGAGAGGTGGATCTAAACCAATTCCCTCTGCCATGAATTCCGAATCTCTTTTCCTTTCTTTCGTACTCCATCAACCACCACCACATCAACCCAAGATCAATTCTCCATTGATCGTCCTCCACCCTTCAACACATCCTCTTATTCTCTATCTCCTTCGTTTATGATGCAAGCAACCTGAGTTCAAATTAACGACGGAGCTGATAAGAGCCTGGAGTTAAACTCAAGCTCTGCCCGGACGGCATTTCTACAACTAAATCAGCCAGACACCCCGATATCTTGGCCTGTCCGTGAATTATCACAACGCCAAAGGCAGCGATGGAGTCGAAACATCCTCGAAATGGAGAATCCATCGTGGCGAAGTAGGAGTTCCATAGTCACGCTTAAACTATACCCAAGCTAACATAGTAAACTAGATCCCGCTACTACAGCGGTCTTGATGTATCACGCTGTGATCAAGACGCCGGCAGACCCCTATCACATCCCGGCAATCAAATATTTCCCTCGGCAACTCAATTCATCGCGGATCAAGTCTGGGCCCCTCAACGACTTTTGTTGAGGACAGTTTCAGATAGATAGCCCCAACCCATGTTGGCGGCGCACAGGAAGCACAAACAAGCTACGGAAGAAGAGCCAATGCTATTACAAATGTTCTCTTGACGGCACCAATCATCCCGCTGCCAACAGCAACCATCCGTCCTAGAACTCGGGGGACATCGTCTCAATCCCGGCCCCAGCATACTCGGTCCACTATTCACAGGGGGTATTACACCATGACCGCTCAGAAATGAGAGCGTCGACACATGGCCGATCGATTGCTGCTTGCCTTTCCTTTCGCCAAAGTAGCATGTCCAGTTCAATCCCACGCGTGTTCCAATTACAATTCGCGAAACGCTTCCGGAATGCTTCCGTCTCAATGGGCTAATCGATGGAATCCGAACGCAAAAGGACAAGGACGTTAAGCCTGTCCCCGGTCACCGAACTCGGGATGAGCCGTGGTGAATTGCTGAACCCATTCCACAACCCCTAAGATCTACGGCCGATCACAACAACTACGTGGTAAACTCCTCGACGACTTTAGAGCAAGTCAATGTGCTACATTTGACAAGCCTAAGTCTCACAAGCTTTTTTTTCTTTGGAGGGATAGACTTCGAGATAAACTCCGAGGTGGCATCTCTCTTTGGAGGGTTAGATTCTGAGGTACTATCTCTCGTTGGAGCGATAGACACCAAGGTGATACTCTCTGGAGGGTTGGACTCCGAGGTGTTGGCTCTTCTTGGCTCGGAGCTAAGAGAGCTCGATGAGGACTCCGAGGCAATAGATAGCGAGGAGACCACGCATCTACGCACCAGTCCCTCGCCGGCCGCAAGATCTTGATTTCAAGATCTCAGCCGAGAACTATGAGGTTCCCGATCTGCCAGAGATCGAAATCAAGGAGGAGGAGGAGGAGGAGGAGGAGGAGGAGGTAACTCTCCACCAACCGATCCCCCGTCGCTGCCGAGATCTCGCGAGGATCTCGAAGATCTTATCTGAGAATTCCGAGGTTCAAACACGAGAATGGAGACCAACTTCGAAATGTACTTCATTCTGTCTGACCAGAACGAAATACCACTCTCCTGCCGCCCTCGTCCCCAACTATCCATGTAACTCGAACACACCTCCTTTCCGCCAATCCGATTTTAATACCAGAAAGCCACGCATGGCCGGAAGAGCTCTCTCCCCGTATGATCACCATCCTTTGGCTACCCTTTGGCTACCCTTTGGCTTTACATCATACCTACAATCAGTCCTGCACATATTCTTCTTGACCCTTCAACCTGATCAACTCTACCGATATCAATCGCACTCCTCGCGGGCCACTGTCCGAGGAATAAGAGTACAAGGTCATGACTACAACCCACCACTGCCCCCTCGAGAGCAAAGGAGGTTGCCAAAACAAGGGCGGCCATTGCGTTGAGCACACCCTCCAAGACCTTCTCAATCTACGCGGCGGTATGAGCACGCAGGATTGGGAGCACTATGATCTCAGCTTCGGCGACCTCGCATATACGGTGGTAATGCCTTGTCATTCTTGGAAGGATAGCCAGCTGCTTGATATGGCCAAGGACTGGTTCCGTACCATGGTTCAGCTGTCCGCCTGGGAGCAGCAGGCGCCTATGCAGCAGATCAGCTTCCAGGAGCCCGACACTTTCACCTGTCCGCTTGTGTCCTGTCCGCTTGTTTCTCGATCTTCCTTGAGCCACCAGGTAGTTTGCGCCTCTTCTCCGTGACTCTTTTTTCCTTTTCTACGATGGTCTCTTTTCGGGGGCTGTGGGGATGGTTCGCCGGCGGCCATCCTTATTTCGAAGGTCGAAATGAAACTTTCGCTTTTGCCTCTCTTGCGGCTACCGCTGTGGCCGGAGAGATCTGTGCGATCGTTGTGTCGCCTAGCACACAGCGACATGCCAAGGACAACCAGGAGCAACAGCCAGTGAGCCCATGGCTGGGTTTATGGCAGCTTGCTGCCTTATTCTCGGTATTGGCGTGTGCCTTAGCTTTCCGAATCCTGTCTCTCGCCGACCGCATTATAACTCCTGCTCTCGCCAATTACAAGGCTTGCTTTATACACCTTGCCACATTCTGCCCCCTCGGGTCCTGGACCTTACAATATCTTGGTATCTGTCTCTGGACCTGGTATAGCAACCATTGGTGGATCCTGGCCATAGGACTCGTTCTGTTATTTTTTCTTCTCGTTGCTTAGTTCGCTGCGCCAAGAGATGTGATAGAGTCGGAGTTGGAGGAGATACCCCTTGCCGCGGTTCCAGAGATCGACCAAAACGACATAGTTGTCATTCGCCATCCCCTTCCGTGACTTCGCCGTCAAATTCAATGAGGAGACCAAGGAGAAGAAGAAGAAGAAGGAGAAGGAGAAGAAGAAGGAGAAGGAGAAGGAGAAGGTAGCCGACACAGACCAAAGTCCAGCTACCACCATCACCACCACTACCCCCGATTCACTGTAGACCTCGGTCATGCATTACCGCAGAACATCACAATTATCCCATCCCCAACATCGTTGGCAGGCAGAACAGGATCTTGAAAGAGTGGTCTTGAAGTGTACGATAGACAACCTTAGACTGAGTCCAATCCAACTCTATATTTAGAACATTACAGCAGCATCGTGAACCTTGAGGTGTAGATAGTGAGGATGATAATTCGTGGAGCGATGGAACCATCGAGAAGTTACAGATACAGCCCAATGCCATACTTAACCCGATCGCTGCCATCCTATTACATGATAACAGAACCCAATAATCTAGAATCAAGCCGTAAAAGATATATGACAAGACGACCAACTTACAGTGCTAGACGCTGAATCTGTTAACGAAGGATTAAACGAATATCCTTTTGCATACATCTTTACTTCAACCACATGCGCGTATTAGATGAGTTTAAGTAGTAATGGTAATAATATTAGTATTAGACTTAGCCATCTCCGACCGAGCTCTCAAGCACTCAATAAACCCCTCGTCGTGACTTTATCCCTGGGTATCTAACACCTAACTGTCACCCACAGTCCCGTCAAGCACACTTATCCAACCACAACACAACAATACCTACCATAAGAATATCCTCACCCCGCCGCCGAGCCCCTCTCCTCCCTCAACTTCATCGACCCATCATCAGCATCGGCGTCCCGCTCAAGCACGAAGCACCGTTCCGCGTAAACGCCCCGTTCATTCCACCCGCGCCACGCGGCGCCAACCCGACGCACCATAACAGGTTTCCAGCCGCCGACGTTAATCGTAACGCGCAGCCAGGGGCGGCCGCGTTTACCATGCACCAGACTCGATAAGATGCTGGCGGCGGCGACGTAGTCTTCATCCACGTCCACGTCGCGGTAGTAGACACCGTCGTCCGGAACGCGCACGAGCGTCTGCGTGTGCAAAACGAGAGTCTGCAGGCGCGGAAAGCCGCACAGCGCGCGCAGGAACGCCGGCGGCTCGCACAGCCGCGCGTCCATGTCGAGCTCGGCCGTATGCAAATTAACGAGCTCGGCGGAGAGGTGAGCGAGGTCCTCGGCGCGCATCGTGGGGCACCGCCGGGTCTCGTCCTCGAAGCCGACGTAGTCGCGGAAGCTGAGGGTGTGCAGCGAGTCGGCGTGGCGGAGGATGCCGTCGATGGGGAAGACGTCGGTGTGGCAGGTTAGTTTGAGGGAGTGGAGCGAGTGGATTTGCCTGGTGAGCATATATAACGCTACTGACACCTCCATACGGCTGTCTGGTAGGTGTGTGGTGAAGTCTTCGCAGTGTAGCGTGCGCAGCTGGCGAAGCTCGGCGTCGGGGACCGAAGAGAGGAATTTGAATAGGGGTACGTCGATGAGGGTTAGATGCCGTAAGCGAGAGAAGTCCCAGTGCTTTTGGACGGCCGTGGCGTCATGATCCCAGTCGTACGACCGGAGTAAGAGGTCTTTGAAAGCCGGCAAGCGTTCGTTATCTTCAAATGAGAACCGTGTTCCTTGGCCTCGGTCGCTATAGTGGAATATCTCAAGCCGATGTGTTTCGAGAAGTAGACGTTTCACATATTCAAGGCGAGTCGTAAGTGGTGCCGTAGGACACGTCATCTTCAACGATACGATATTGCTCGCCGGAAACGATTGTAGGTAGGTGTCATGGAAGTCGTAGTCGAACCTCGTCAAAGGCAGATCTTCAACGTACAGCTTGACCTCGTTGGCCTTGATGTGTTTTGGACTCAGAATATGAGACGGCCTCGAAGAAAAGCCAGGATGTGGCCGAAATCCCACGTAACGCCATCTAACAAGGCCAATAATGTAAGCGAAGCTGATTCCGCACAGACGAGGGGGAGATAATACCTTAACGATGAGAGCCGCTGTATCTTGTCTAATACCCTGGAAGCGTTTTCCGGATCTAGATCGCTTCTCATGTAGACATGTCTGGTGTATGTGTACAGATATTCGTGAAGCCGGGGAAAATAAATCTCGGTCTCAGAGCTTATGATACGTTCGTTGAGGTGGAATGTATCAAACTGTATAGGTGCAAGTATGGACTCAAGTCTTCTTGATAACTGGCGGGCATTGGCTAATGATCTCGAGTCTATATCTCGTAACTGCGACGAGGCTCCGTTAATTCAGATAACTTCAAATACAGGACGTTGTCTTGAGTGAACTGGGAATATAATACCTGTTTAAATATAAGAACCAGCAACTCCGTGCTAAGATCATCAAGGGACCATATTGGAGAAGAATACTTTACAGGCAAATTTGTTGCCATGTATTCATTGGTATTGCCACCAGTTCCTTTTGACTTTGTACAGGTTAAGATTAAATGGGTAGGATCTGTCTTGAGTGGGACTATGTCTCGAGTCATGACGAGTTGTAAGGGTTGGCAAGTGAGGTACGAGATATAGCCCTAGGCTGTCCGTCTTATTAAGCACTGGAGTGATCGACTCTTTTTAAAGGCGATAGTCAAGCTTCCTTGTGTAGTTCGGGCCCGTCTATGGGGATATGGGGATCATGATATTAAACAGAAAAATTGACAGGTGACACGAAGCGAAGCCAACGCTAGCAAGTCTGCCGGCGGCCTTTTAGCAGTGAAACAGAAGCAATGCTTACTTACACATAAGACGGAGAAACTAATCACAGGAAGCAGGACGAAGCGGTCTTTTTAGCATTTTCGCTAGACGTGACAGCTTACGGTAGTCCACTAGACTACATCCGGGTAAAATAACGAGGACCAAACACAGAGTAACGAAAATAGTAATGGATGTTAAGCATGTTATAATGCATCTGCATGACAGGCTGATCAAGACATACATTGGACGAACCTATCGGGGTCCATATCGCCCTCTAGGATACGTTCTCGCTGTCACGACAGGACGAACGTGCCCGCAGACCCGATAATATGGTCGAGAGGGAGGAGATGAGGCACAGGTTACATTCGGTCCACGGGCCATTTTGCTTGACTTACTAAGTTCGTCAGCAAACTCGGCTGCGTCGCACGAGAGAAATTTCCTAGACTTCCCAGAAATAGAAGGGATACCCGTGTGTCATCTCATGTCCTGGGGATCGGCCCTAGGGTCGATGTGATACGTAATCTTGTAGCGGTATGCGGTTCATGGGTCTCGTCGTCTGAATTCGGATCGACGTACAGAGACGTACAGGGTTCTCATGTGTTGTCAAAGTGTTATAGGTGTGCGGGTACCAGCCGAGCCAATATCAAGCTGATGGTGGTAGGGGGATTTGGAGGTGAAGATGGACGTTTTGGAGTGTGAGTTGACATTCGCAAGTATCACCTAAAAGGGTTAAGACCCCACATGTCGTTAGCTTCTGCGTCTCCCAAACACGCCGTGGTGTCGGTCGCATCGGTCGCATTGGCGCCACATGCAGCCACCGACTGGAGGGGCTGATGGTCTAAAGGGTCTGAGGGTCTGGAGGGGCTGAGGGGCTGGGCCGAACCCCGCTGACTTCATATCGTGGACTTACGTGCTAAAACACGTGGGAATACATGGATTTGATCCAGTCTTCCCGCTCCGATGTCGTGCTACCACACGTTAGGCTTAGCGCCCTCGCTGTTCTTACCTCCCTGCCTCCCGTAGATGTTTAAATGACGAAGCGCCCATCATAATGCTACCGATCACTCTGGTTTCTCTATAATTCACCCGCCGCATTTGAGGGTATATTGTGATGTGCGCTGAATATATGTGTAATAGATTGAGTCGTAGAGCCGGTAGTTCATGATAGGGGTCTACCGATCTCTGGAGAACCCTGCCCACAAAATAGTAGCTCGGATTCGAAATAGATAGGTACTAATTATATCTAGTTTCGTTCTGCCAAAGGTCTGGCCTGAAGCCTACCAACGTGAAGAGTTTTATGAGCCTAGCTTCCCTTTTATCGTTCTTCAAGGTGTTTTCTTCATGTAACCGTCAACGACTCGGAAATCTAGATCACCACCAATGCCTAGTTCTTTCTGGCCGAAGCCTTTCTGCTGCGCCTAGTTGGTATTATCATGCCATTTCTTTTCCTCACACTATTAATCATCTTCTAATTCCACGCATTTCCCCCTTGTTGAGAAAATTTGTGAACCGAGGCTGCGCTTGCTATACCATCGCCATGCAGCTCACAGGTATACAGAGAGCACCTTGAAGTCGGCGTTAGTACGGAACGTGTAAGCGAGAGAGCTTTACCTGCAGTAGCGTTTTTGAAATACTAGGCCAGAACACATACACACGGAAATACTGACATGAGAAGATAATGCTGTTTCAATCCTGTAGACTTGGTAGGGGGAACGTGTGAAAATTTTCGATTTTGGTTCCGAATACGCGGAATAGTTGGATAAAGGCGTTCCGCTAAGCGCTCTTGGAGTTTTCGCCTGACACTTGGCTCACCAACAAGAGTCAACTAAACTCGGTTAATGATAGCCAAGAAGATGCTTTTCAGAGTGGCTGTTTCCAATCTCCTTTCTCTCCACGCTGGAGTGAACCCGCCGCCTGAGTGATTCTGCAGCGGAACTCAACCTAATCTAATTCTTCTAGTCCTTGATTAAGACCATCACCGAAACCAAGTGTCCTCCGAACGGACGCCACCGATTGCTTACATTTCCTCGCGAACCAAGCTGCTAGCATCGACCAGAGGAAGCTGAAAATATCACCAGCGGATAAACTGCCCGGCCCAAGGCGTATTCCGCAGCCGTGTGGCCACGTTAATACTCCACAGAGAGGCATCACGTAAAACTCCACAGGCCATCTCGAGAGCCGCCTGCCAGAGGTGTAGGACCAGATCTCGGCCATGTGCCGCGGCGACCTTTTGTGAGACGCACTCGGCCGTATGAGATCAACGAGACGGGGGTTATACGGCCTTTCCCAATCACTGGCTCTTACGACCGACTTCGTATGCGTATGTGTATGCGTGTGAGTGTGCGTATAGGTATGTGTATATCCATTGCCGAACTCCCAGCTTGTGCTCTCGTAGCGAACTTCTTCAACCTCTACTTCCTCTCTTTGGGTCTTTGCACCTGAGCGATCGCGGTCCTCCCAAGTTCTCCTCCTGTTGGGTTGGTGTGGCAAATTCTCGCATCTTGCGCATCGACGAGGCCGAGAACATTGACATCTGCGTTCTATCGATCGTGTCCTAGTCCGAGTCCGTTGGGGTGGATGGTGGTCATATTGAACCCATTGTCCCAGAGCGCTGGTCACCCAACAGTTCGTCTCGCGGGACTTCTTCTCTTCTTTCTGTTCTTTCTCTTCTTTGCATGGACTATCCGGCGCTGCCGATCGCGGCCCTGTCAATTTAGAAAGCCCAAAAGTATCGAGCGCAAATCCCGCCGTATCACTGTTGTCCGACCGGTCGGGGCGTCGGCCTGTAGATGCAAGTTCCAAAGGCGACTTTTTAGGCTTTTCGGGATTACCATGTTTGCGAGTATGGCATTTCCGACACAACTTCCCGTCTTTTCGCCTCTTGCATTTGATGCAAGGAAAATCGTCGTTGTCGGAGCAGAACGAATCGTTGGTTTCGGCCTCCGGTGGAGGAGAATCGATGTCCGACTCGGTGTCGAACGTGTCAAAATACAAGGAGTCCATCACCAAGAAAACCAATTGAGGATTAAGGATACGGTAGGAATACAGATAGAGAAATTAGATTCCTAAGAAATAGAATATGCTCATGTAGGTTGAAAAGCTGATACTGTGAATAAGGTGATGGATGAAGCAAACCCCACCGGAGAACGCGACACCTTGTTGGATTGTGTAACCAACGTGATTAGTCCTTATCAAACCTGCTTATCATATCAGAAAAAAAATAATAGGACTTGAAGGAATTCGATCTGTAGTTGGCTTTTACATGGGTAGATAGGTAAGGAAGAGGAGCTGGAGGAATGTCGTCTGACATTGCTAGGACTTGTCAGATGGATGAGTAATACGTTGAATAGTTGCCAGCTTACATAAACACGGCACAGGGACCAACCTACCTTTAAGATGAAGATGTCGGAATTGAAGCTGTATTGTTGCAAATTGAATTGGGTTGCCATCATGATTAGTTTCTATAAGTTGAGTTGCCGGCGATGAAGCTAATTATACACTCGATTGCTTTGTTACTAGGCACTTTCAAGTCTTTACTAGAATAGCCCGGAAACTATGGTTTAATTCTAACATGAATCATATTGACAAATTATTCTATTAACGATAAATATAAAGGAACAAAGTGTTGTGCCCGAGAATGAGGCTCAAGCTTAAAGCGGCAAGACTCCCAGGAGAGCGGAAAGTAGACCTCTGAAAGACGGGGCGCGTTCCCTTACCTCACCGAAATACATATATGAATTGCCCTATTTAGCAATCAACTCTGAGTGGGTCTCTAAACGCCTCAGCCAATCGCATCCTAAAGCTCCCACACTCAAGCTGATATTGACGAATCAAATACGGGTTGCGATAGCTTCTCTACAATTTTCATTTCGAAATCAGAAGGATCAACCTGCATCAAAATTTTTCTAAGCCGTTCTGCGTTTACCCGATGCGTACAGTCTCGTTACACGGACTTCTATTAGGCATGTTCACCGCCTTAGCATAGAGCCTCGCAAGCGATATCCCCAGGTGCATCACTAGCACGTGGAATACAACCTGCTACAATAGTAGCTATCCCCCAAAAACAGCCAAAGCCACACTTGTCGATCAGCTAGCGAATTCGAATAGGTAACTCTAGCCGCGCGCCGGATTCCGCCCTTCCCCACAGAGCTTCGACGGACCGCCCATCATAAAAATGAGATCGTCACTCTAGCTCCGACGTAGCTTCGCGTCGACTCTTTCAGCTTTCGTACGCTACGTACACGTGGGCCTCTAAGATGACTTGGCTCGTGACAAATTCATGACAGTTTAGCTAGCTAAAGGCCAAGGGTACAACGAGAGGTCGTCATGAAACGATGGACTCTCAGCCCGACATAGACGAACTCGAACTACCTAGGTAGGTAGCCGCCCCGCGTTTATCGGGTCAGTAGATGCTTCAGAAACAGCGAAGCTATGTACCGAGTAGCTCAGCTCTCATACCTATAACATACTATGACGTAATCCTAAGATACCCGTAAGCTCATCACCATCATAACAATCAAGTCGGATGCTTCTTGATCAAGGGTCTTATAGCATCCATATATTTACCTTTGTGAGTATGTAAGCATCAATAACGCCCGTTACGAGTGGCCATTCAGGAGGATATCACTCGAATTATTTCGACACTTACTATCAGCACACGTGTCAAGTAAATATGAGTCAAATAGAGCAGCAGGTGGGAACGACAAGCAACAACTCTTTGAATTTGGGGGAATCTCGTTCGCAAAGAAAAGAAAAAAAGCTAACAACACAACATATCATCAACAAACAAGCTTGTACATGGAAAGCAGCGCTTGAGACACACACATTGGTCTCTTCTTCGTAGCCTCGCTTGCTTGCTTCCACTGCCCATACGTGTTTCTAGCCGCTTTATCAAAATAGTTCGAACCCGCTCGTGACCTCCTAGCTCGATGAGGACATGCGCTTATGTAATCTATCTTCCAGGATACTGAGATGCTGATCAATACCGGTAAATCGGATCCTTCTGCTTCGAGTTCGCCGGCGTGACGTCGTAGATATCACTACCATTACTATCGTCGTCGGCGCGCGAGCCCCGCGCGTCCGGGACGGCCGTGGCCCCGTGCATCGTCTCCCCGCCGAGCGCGCTCTCCTGTCTGTGCAGGTAGCTGGGCGTGCTCTCGAAGCCCGGGTGGAAGGGCTCGTACGCCAGCCGCTGGTCCCCGAGATAGTTTGACGATGCGCCGCCAGATCCCGAGCCCCCGGCCGCGTGGTGCGAGTCCGACCGTGAGATCTCGGGCTCGGGGTCTTTGAAGGGGTCCTCCTCGACGCCGGGGGTGTGCGTTCTCGACGGCCCTGCTATGGATGGTTCGTATTCCCTCGCCTTGCCCTTCCCGTTCGAGTTGCTACGCGGTGGTACGGCCGGTGGCTCCAACCCGTTTCCGTAACCGTTGCGTTCTGAACCCTCGGGGCTCACTGAGTCGCGGGTATGCGATCGTTCCGGGGGTGGTCCCATAGTAGCAACAAGTTTCCTTGCGTTGAGCATAGCCCTTTGGTGCAGGCTCAGCGATGCTTGGAGTTGCTCGTTGGTATCGATCAGGGCTTCCATGGTGTCGTTGTCGGGGGATGGGTCCTCGGCAGTCATGTACAACTGTATGCTCCGACTTGCGCTCGTGCAGCGATCGGCAAACTCTTTGATCAGGTCATTGCTGAGGACTTCGACGGGCGGTGTGTTGGTGACCACTTGTTGCAGCAGCTTTGCCGATGTCCGCGCCTCCTCCAATCTGCTGGCCAATTCGACGGGGTCGGGTAATCGGCGGTTCGAGTGGGCTCGCGCGAAGTAGTTTTGGGAATGTGGGTTGAAGGAGGGCGCATTTAGGGTTCGTGGTACAGGCGGTTGAACAGCGTTTCCCTAGTTAACAAGTGTCAGCGATAAACCCAGCAAAGAATATAGAAGCATTCGGATCATACTCCGAATTGGCGCTGCGCCTTTTCTTTTTCCTTTCTCCACATCTCGATGAGAAGTGCCAAGCCCTCGTCGTATGACTTGGTGTTCTCAAAGACATCCAACGTTTCCATCATCATCTGTCGCACACTCGGATCGCGAACCGATTTCAGCAGCTCCTTGGTGGTGTCTGTAAACTTCTGATCCAGATTTCTTGTAAACGTTTGGCCTGGGTTGTCGGCAAGGATGCGGATGAGCATCATGGCATTGTATTGATACGAAGGTTTCGTCCAGTAGTCCCTCTTTAGATATTTTCGGATGAGACGCGCGCATTCTGCGGCGGCAGCGGGGGAGGATTCGGCAGCATCGACGATAGGGGGTAGGAAGAGGACTTCGTCTCCGGCATTGTTCGAGTCGGACTCGCAGAAGGCTTTCTATTTGGAGTGTTAGGTTTCTGCAAGAGATTGAGGACGTCATAGGCGCAAACATACAACACAGCGGGTAGCCGTCGCTTCTGGGCTCTCTCCCTCCGTAGGGACAGATGCGCTGGGGCCTTGCATGCTGTTAGTGAAAGTGTAAAACGGCGCGCGCTCTGCAGGCTGCGCGTGGTGAACCTTCAAGGTTAGACTTCAGACGAACCGTTACTAGCATTGGATCTCTTCTTTTTGATAGTGCCAAGCACCTTGCTCATCCTGAGCGACTTCATCATGTTTCTGTTTGTCGTATCCTCAGCTGTACATGTGTTCTGTAATAATAACGTAGAATGGGTTGACAAGTAGGTATGTAGGTAGTTGTAATGAAAGCGCTGGTCTGTACGCGTTGGAGCCTAGATTTAGCGAACTCGTTTGGGTGAGTGGGTTCTGAATCAGGCAGTGAAGCTAGGTGACTATTAAAGTTCCTATTCGGCCAGGGGTATGAGAATTTGTTGTGTATCGGGTGCAAAATGCACGTTGGAGATGTGACGAAGATAGGTCGAGTTGGACGGCTTGGAGAGGATGGGGGAAACTGCAGAATGACGGCGGGAGAATTATTTGAGGGACGAATGGATGGGCGGATGAGAAATTGGTGCCGCGACCAATATGCGGCGTTTCAGCCTTGGTACAATGTTACGATTGTAAAGGACGAGAAAGACTTGAAAGGCGAAAAAAGGCAACAGAGGTAGTAGTCAGTGGACGTTAATGGCTTGTTGAATCTGTTAGAAGCTTAAACGAATCCTTAATTTCCGTGTCAGTCGAATATGATAAAATCTGTATCTGTATCTGTACAATGCTATTGATGTAGGGTATCAGGGGGAATATGTAGGGTACATGTAAGTTATGAGGCGGCGACCCCACTATGCAATGCAGTATTACATATCTCAACCCTGAGCCGTCAGGCATCAGTTGGCCTAGAATCCTCTATTCTCTATGGATATCTGTATGGATATCTGGATGTATGACATACGTAGCCTGCAAGTTGACAGGTCTATACACCCTAAATGCATATGTATGCACATAGGGACTATGCGATCCCGACCTATCCTCATACTCCGCCACATTGGATTGGGAACGTGACATCCAACATAGACAAACGCGCGCGGGTGATTGTCGGGCCTTTTTTTCTTCTCTTCTGTCAATCCAACTTTGGTTCGTGGGAAGTTGTCAATCTCGCCAATAATCACAAGCGAGCGGCAAAGGACAGGGCCATTTGACCATGCACAGCCTCAAACCTACGCGCAAGCCGGTTCTGCTTTATGCGTTTGTACGTGTTGCGTTCGCCAACAATGCGGATCGTAGGGCAAAGATTCTAGACCGCTTCCAGACTATTGTCACTACCGTCAACTCCGCAGACACGTCTTTTTGAAGCTAGTCAGAGTTGAAAAGCGCTCTCTTGCTGGGCAGACGAGTCATCAGCACTATCATCGTCGTCTTGGCTTGGGTTAGTGGATTTGAACGCGTGGCATTTCAGCTGGTGTCTCTCCCCTATGCGCATTTTACTACGTAGCCTGATGTCAAGTGATCAGTTGGAGTTATATAGACGAGGTAAATATCAAATGCTGAGGCGATTCATAGAATAGATATGTATCCAATAAAAGTAGAACTGAACCCCCCCTATTTTATATGCTGACAAAGCATCGTGATCGGTCATATTATCTGTACTCAACCCCTGTTCCAACTGCTGATAAAATGATCGACTTTGCAGTATGATACCAGAAGAGATTAGGAAAACGCCTGTAATATTTTAGTTAGCTGAGATTTTATAAATGTTGGATCGGTGGATTGGTATATTTTCTACTTTTACCTTGGATATACCCGGTACACATCCCCAACTGATAATACTCCAAAGAGCAGATTTTAGGATATCAAGGTATTCTACTCATTTTGTGTTATCTATACAAATAGGGACCATCAACATTGTCACATCACTCATCGAGAATAAAAAATCACGCCAAGTCAAGTCAAGGGGCAATTGCAAAATGTCAAATCAGTGTTCCGTTGTCAATTCAGTAGCAGTACAAAATCACAAGATGGCCTCGCCAGGCCACTAACCACCTCAGACACCGCTTCCCGATTAGCACATCTCTTCCATGTGCGTCTTCTAAAATGTAACCCCTCAAACGCCTAACGCCCCTGTTCTGATGACAATGGCGAGTACTATACACGAGCGGGAAAAAGCCTCCATCTCCCCAGGCCTTGCAACTGGAATCTCTCAGATGCTCATATTCCCTAGTATGTCTCGAAAGTACGCAAGTCGGGTTATAACGGGTCCAGGGGTGTAAAATCTCACAACGCAGATATTTATGTTGCGATCGTAGAAGAGGGGAGGGTATTGACGTCGTTGAAACATCAATGTCGAAGTGGTGAAAAGGTTCGTGATTCTTAGATGAACAGATCTCGTAGTTGTCGACTAAGGTTGGAATTTCAATAATTCGCAGTGGGACTCGTAGTGGAATCCATAGTGGTCGACTCAATGTGAAATTAGTAGTAGACGCCAGATCGATGATACTTTAGACATCAGTGTTGGTGAGGGTAAGAGAATACATCTCTTTTCCGGCTAGTAGGCGAGATCTTAGGAGATGTGACAATAGAGGTAATTCGGCTCTCGTATTTTCGATGATAGAGGGAGTGTTGGGCTTAGTTTCGAGCCGATGATATTTAATAAGTGACACAGTGCCAACAATTCCGCGTCAATTCTGCGTCAACATCTTCAACATTGGAAGAGACGCTGAGCCAAGCTCATCAATTAGAGTCGGCTTCATAGGGGTCTTTATCCCCCGTACCAGCTGCAACGATCGTGGAACCCGACTGGCGCGCAGTGGGCTTTCGAGGACTGGTTCGAATAGTGGCGGGTCGCTTTGCCGGAAGTTTGGTCTTGCTATAGGTCTTAACCATAGTCTTAGACTTCCTCACCGTAGCCGACTTAGTTCCTAGGACAGCCTTAGTGCCCGCGGAAATAGTCGATACACCGCGCTTGACTACTGCAGCAGCACCTTTAGCTACTCCTTTCGCAGCCTTGATGACTCTCTGCTTCTTGGCAGGGCCATCTTCGATCCCGTCGAAAGCATCTTTCAGCTTTCTCTTGCCAGCCTTGACTCCCTTCTTGACGGTTTCTGTCAGGCTATTCTTGGCCGGCTTCGGAGGCTTGACCTCCTTGGGTTTGGGTCCGAGAACCCCGCGACAGTTCGGACTACCACACAAGCACTTCTGTACGTTCTTAGCGCTGAAAGGGTCAAAGTTGTAGTCGTACGTCAGCTCTTCGCCCGTCATGATGGGACGGTCGCCGGCGAAGAGGGCCATTCGAGGCTGACCTGAGACGATCCATTTAATCATCCTGCAGTTCGGCGAACACGAATGGTTGACGAAACGAGCGATACTACCGGTCGTTGCATCAATGATCATGTTCTGGTCGAAAGACATCAAGTAATAGCACTGGATTTGTTAGCAGTGATCTCAGAAATACTCATATAAAATTCATCCATAATCTTACCTTGTTGTCCTTGTACTTCTCATTCATTCGGCGATCACACTCTTCTTCTGTGATGATCTCACCAGTGTACTCCATGATGATCTGATTAGGCTCAAAGCATCGGTTGGCTCGGATGCCATATCCACGATCATCGGTCTTAATCACCTCTACACCGACTCGATACTTTCCGCCCGCCTTAGTGCGTTCTTGCAGTTTCGCAAAAGCGCGGTTCTGGCACAGTTCGGGGCCAACATTGCAGTTGGTCTCATCACACTCATACAGCATGATTCGGTTTTGACAGCTCTCACCACAGCCATCCTCTTTGGTGCATACACACTTGGATTGATAATCTCCAAAGTGTGGGTTCTTCTTCCAGTATGCCGCCGATTCACCAACAAATCGATCTAAGTAAATATTAGTATAAAGTAACCTGAGTAGAAGTGAGTAAAGTAGAAAATAATGAAATCAACTCACTCTTGGTGATCTTCTTGAAGTCATCAGGCTTCGGCTGACCAGGTGGGAGAGGGTTACAGATATCAAAGGGGAGCTTGAAATCTCGCCCTTGAACTAGGGTTCGCATGCCGCTATATATAGGCAATGGCAGGGTTTTGTTGACCTCGCCAATCGATAAGAGCTCCGGAGCCTTGTTCAGGTCTTTCTTCTCAGCGGCAGAAAGACCACTGAAGGGGTCATTGGGAGTTTCTTGGCCGGCGTACAAGCCACGGTCAAGCCATTTCTTGACCCGTCTCTTAGGAGCGGGTGCAGGCTCCGGCTCCGGCGCAACGACCTCTGGTGCTCGAGGCGTGATCTTTACTCTCTTCCGAGATGGACCCGCGTCCGGGTTCTCGACGTACTTGCCGTTCGCCCAGACCGTCGTTATTGTGTCGGGCTTCTCGATTTTCCGGAACTCGTCTGTATCTTGCAAGCGTCGCAGCTCTCGGGACATCTTCGTATTGGCCACACTGTTCTCGACATCCTCTCGGCTTCGCTTCTTAGAGATCCCCTGCTGTTTCTTTGTAGGGGTCTCCGACTTCTCTTGACGCGAAAAACGCGTCGCAATGCGCTTAGAAGGGGTCGCATCCTTTGTCTCTGAGACTTCAGAAGCCTGGTCGCGTGCGGATCGGTCAATATCGGACTTAGTGGACCCACTCGTGCTGTTAGTCGCGTCGAGTTCTGCGTTCGCAACTGGCGCTACCTGATTGGCAGCGCTTCCTCGCTTTCGATTGGAGACTTGGTCTCCCTTGGATCGTCGCTTTCCATGACCTGCGGTTCCGGCCAATTGTGCCAAGTTGTAGACCGGGGTGGGTAAGTTGCGGCGGGATCGAGTTGAAGAGGGTGTGATAGGAGCGGGAGTGGGAGTGGGAGCGGGAGGTAGCTGTACAGTAGGTAGTTGCTGAGGGGCCGCTTGATCAATTTCTTGAGGCTCAGTGGGGGCTTGGTGGTGAGATTCGGCAGGTTTAGTAGACGCGACAATGGAGTCGCCAATTTCAATACTTGCGTCAACATCCATAGCATCAGACTCATCTGCGACGGTAGTAGGGGGTGTGGAAGATAAAGACGCGGTTTGTGAAAAGGTTGAGGCAGCAATGCTGACCTCGGACGAAAGCGCGCGCGCAGGCATCATGGGTGGTAATGAGGACTCCATGTTGTCTGTCGGACGCGACAGCGGCTCAGGTAGCGAAGCCAGATTGGCAAGATTAGTAGCTACGAAAGCGAATTGCTATAGTTGATGCAAAGCGACGCGTTAGTCTTTCTGTTGTTTTGTGCAAAAAGGTGGGTGAGGTGAGAAAGTATGGGGGTATATACTAAGGTGAAGGTGGAAGGATGTAGGTGAGTAAGTCTTGGGTTGTAAGTGAATGGATGTTGTGGGTTTAGTAAGGCATTGGAACTGAATGGGGAACGAAATGGTGAACGGTGAATGGTGCAATTGATGGATTGGGGGCGGGAGTACGATGGGGAGTGGGAATAGAAAGATAAAAAGGGTAATTATCTCGGCCAATGGACTAACCTTGTTCGAGGGTCCGTCCTACAAACGCGACCGGGCTTGTACCTATGAACCCTCCCTGGGCTGGTCTAGACTAGAGGTCTAGTTCAGAGATGCAAGTCAGAAAGATCAAATGGCAATGGCCGTAGATCAATATAACTGGGGAAAAGGGACAGCAAGACAGTCGAGAAGAAGCAGGCGATACTAGATTCCCCTATCCGATTGTCTAGAGAGCAGTGTTGCGTAAAGGGGGATCGATATGGTTGAGTGTTGTGGATGGAGAAAGATGAAAAAGGTGATGGGGAAGAGGGGAGAAGATATTAATGGTTGATGGAGAAAAGTGTGTGAAAACTGTAACTTACCGGTGTGCGCGTGCAGTTTGTTTGGAAAGATTCCTGGTTGCTATGCTGGCGTTGGCGAGCTGGCAAAAAGTTGTAAAGTGTAAAGCAGATCAGTTGCAAAAACTGGACAGGAGAGTGGAGCTTCTCAAGTTGAAGTTGATGCGGTTGATGAGGTTTGATGGAGTTGAAAGGAAGAAAAAAAAAGGAAGGGAGAGAGGGGAAGTTAGTGAATTGGATTGGACCAAAATGGGATAATCGGGGTGAGAGAGAGGAGCGTGCCACTGGGTTATTACACGTTGAATTAAATACTATTTTACCAAGGCTGGGGGGTTCGGTCGATACGTCGATACACACATACATACGTCGTTACCGATACCATTAGCCCCAAGGCACGCGTGTTTATTATTGCCTTTTGCGCAGATAACACCGAATGCCCATCTAAACCACCTGTACATGTGCTTGACCGGGCCAGTCAGCTTCTTCCGATTACATAGTCCGATGCCTCCGTATCCCTCCGTATTCACTCCTCATCCTGACTGCTCTAGCTTGATTATGCCATTCATGCCTCATCTCGCCGCGGCTGACCAAAACCTAACCTATAACTGAACTGCCCTCCGTAGTCTCGCCGCCCCCTGGTCTCAGACGCCAACTAGGTATACTTAACGATATGCTTCAAGCCATTCATCCATCGACGGGCACCAGGGACTCAATCCGTAGTTCAATCATCCCCAGGGAGGATGTCAGCAGCTTACCTTTAGGAGTAGCCCTAACAGAATAGGACAAGATAGCCAAATCACAGGGTGTCTACGTGCTCTACACGGAGATGGACAGTCCTCCATGCTTATTATATTAGGTATTTATGGATCTAGGGCTCTTGCGTAGGTATACAGATCATTCTGGGGGCGGGGACTCGGTATACCACTCTGTGGTAGTGCGAGGAGAAAATGATCGCGTAGCCCGGGGGACGACCGCTTCTCCACGTTGCTGTAGGCCATACCTCAATTTTTTCGCTCATGTCCATCAGCCATCATCCTAGATCATTCTCGGAGCGGGGGGTGGAGGATACAGGCGACGCCTCTCGATTAGATGCGGGCCGGCATGTCACTCGAAGGAAACGCTCGGGTACGCGCGACGAGATATTCAATCGGTGGTCGGTGGCATTCGTAGTGAGTGATATTTTGATTATCCGCGCCGAAATCGATGGAATATCGCTGTGGTGATGAGTATGAGACGAGTGTCATCTTAGGGAGGCCCCTTGCGCTGATTTAGTGAGTTGAGGGCGTAGATCCCGGAAATGTCTAATAGTGCCGCTTCCTCCGACGTGACCTCAACAAAGCCACCGTCAGGGGCAAGCAATAGCCTAACACCCTGTCGAATATTTGGCGCCATCGCGAATAGCAACGAGTTTGATATCCAGCTTATTATAAAAGTCCCTAACATATTTGTATAATCTTGTCTTGCATACCTTAGACTCCGCCACCGATCCAGCGGCCCTATTCCTACCGTCATTAGGTTTGTGTGCTACCAATCAAACGGAATGGACCTCATGATGACACTATTTCGAATGCTGCCTGATTGATTTTCCCTCTGGTTCTCCTTGCGCACCTCCGTATTCCTAATCTGAGGTAGAGCGGTTCAAGATACCTACCTACTCTTCAAAGTCCACCTCCTATGTCCTGTATCCTAAACCCGAGACGGGAATATTGGCATTGACTATAGGGCAGATCTAGTGCGAAGCTGCCAGGGTTACTCTGGCGTCGAGTTTCCACCATTGGAACGCCCGCCGTAACTCGCATCGAGACGCTCTGGGGACCGTAGGTATCGCCGCAATAGGGACTGGTGGATTTCTCTGGGTCGGGGCAAGTTACGTAGGTTTCGAGGCATAACTACGTGCGATTTTGGCGTAGGTTACTGCCGAAGGTCGTTCGGATGGCTCTAGAGGCCTTGATGGTAAGAAGCCTGTTTGTGTATGCGTCAGCTTTGTATCAAACAGACAACCTCGTAGATAGTGGGGTAAATGCTTAGGCCTATGTTACTGAAGAAACGCCTTCAGATAAAACCTCTTTGATTTTTGGCAGTACTTTGGAGAATTCGGGTGCTCGAGTTATCGTGTAGGTTTACCGCTTAGCCTAGACCGCTACTAGCTTCCTTGATTACATTTGCTGCTCTCGTGACGCCTTAGACTAATACTGAGGCGGGAGAGACCCGCGACAACAAGGCGGGAGAGACCCGCGACAGCAAGGCGGGAGAGACCCACGACAGCAAGGCGGGAGAGACCCACGACAGCAAGGCTACGAAGTTGCCATTCACTAAAAATAAATACTTGATACTTCCCATCAGCGAGATAGACCAACACTACTCGATATCTTGAATACCCCCGAGTGATGTCCATCATGCTTAGTCTATTTGAGCGAGAGTTAACTACCTAAGATCTGCCACGTCTCCTTTTCCTGCCAGAGACGACAAAGACGAAGCGGAGGTGAAAGTGAATATCGGCACATCGAATTAAAGGGAAGGGGGATGCGGGAACTCCCATCTAGAATCAAGCAAGGCGAGCAAATATCTATTTCCCTCCACGTTCCCAATAGACACTATGCATTCGTCAAGCTTACGAGGCCTTCTCAGTAACATCAAAGTACCAGAACACCATCCTAACGATACACGCGACATATTAAGGAACGATAATAGCATCTCGAACCCTAGGAGAAAAAGTTGTTCGGCGGAAAACACCCTTCGAGCCGATAATCGATTTGCCAGAGGGGCTATGACACCATATTCGGTACAAGTGAAGATGAGCTTGATTGATTGATTGATTGATTGCTATTAACCGCCGGGGGACCGCTGCGTAGCAGCTATCCCAGAGCCTCCCTAGGGGCATATTGGGCGTGCTGAGCTAGGGGGGAAGTTTTTACTCTAAAGTACAAGACCGTTGAAACCTATCCAGCATCTCCTGTCCGAGGACGTTTCGCAGTAGGCGTTTCTCGCTGTATCCTCCTCTCCTCCGTGCGAGGGTAGTTCCCAGCTAGTATCTAACAGTATAGTCTTAGGTACTCGGACCGTAAGTCCTTGTGTCAGAGGCCTTGGGCCAGTTTCGATGCCCTAGCCTGCTGGCTGGCGTTATCTCAAGTGCCTCAGCACAACAAAGGAAAAGAGTATTAATGATAGTCGAAAATTTCAGCCTGAACGCCCGTCCGTATCCTCCTCGAACTCGTGTCTCCCGAATCCCCCTCCTCGAAGCCGACCTCCGTACCTCCGTGCCCGAATCCTCGCTCCTCCCTGCCTCAGCTCCCTGCCTCAACTCCCTGAAGTGAAGATGAACCAACAAGCCTGGAGCAAGATACTACGTAGGGAGCTGTTATAGCTACGTATCATATAATTTCGGAGAATTACAGACCAGGATTTCTATCTCGCTATGTGGGATGTTTGCCCTGTGGAATTTCTGGTCGGACCTCTCCCAGGGCCTTTGATGTGCAGTCATAATGGCTACCGGGGCAGGACTTGGCATGATTCCAATGGTCGTGAACACTAGAACATCAGCGATGCGTTGGAACTGGTTGTCTCACAGCCATTTCGAGCTTCAAGGCCCCTGACTTTGCTAAGGACGCCATTTTGATGGATAGAATCCTCCTACGTGTGCATGGGGCCCGAGATAGTCTAGCCTTAGTAGCAGGGAGTTTTGATTCGACGTGACTAGTGAGCCTGGAGAAAACTTTACACTTGTAATAAGCAGATACCTAGGTAAATAGGTACTATTGCCTGGTCACGATATGGGTGGGCGGCGACGCTGTATGACAGCGACCTGCTAAATTTCGTACACTTAGCAGGGGAAACTAACCATAAGGAGCGAAAAAGACGGATATATTATATCGATAGAAGCCCCAAGGAGATGGAATTTTCGAGTTACTAGCTAGGGAGTCATATATTAGGAGTCAAGAGTCGTATAATTGAAGCCGACGTGGTGAATCCGCCAATGTTAGTCGACACACGAGTCTATCGTGCACTTTCTATCCCGATCGACACCTCAAATCGAGGCCAGTCGGGCATACATAGAGGTACTGACTCTGGATGATAAAAATCATTATGCTACAGAGCTAATACTAATCAGGACTCAGAGTTGCACCCTACCAAGTTGCACTTTTCGCATTTTCTGACGGAGTTCGATCTGAGGTCGCCGGTCTGAGATACATAGCTCACAGTGAGTACCTAACGTAGCGAGTTACCTACCCTGCCAGATGTTAAGGTGCTGTGGCTCAACCGCACCAGTGTCGAAAATTGGCCGGTCAGGGGGAAATGTCGGGTCTTTAGCAGGGATGTGACTGTGACGGTAACGCGCGATATCTCCACTGTAGGAGAGACCTAGGTAGGTAAGCCTACCCCTTAATTATAAAGGCATCGATAATTCAATCAAACCGTTCTTAATATATACGGTTAACTACCTAATCTCAAAGTGTGTATTATATTTGATATATCCAACATTAAGCTGTCAATAGGTAGGTTGTTGAATCACTTCCATATTACTGATTTCAGCACCCCAGGTAGATAGGTACCTGATAAACCTGGCTACCATGTGGCAAGTGACGGTTACGTGCAAAAGCAATCTGCAGTACTGTTATTCTCAACTCAACGATGTAATAGTCTACGATTTTTAGGTACCTATATTCATATAAGCATGAACAAAGATAGGAGTTGGATGTTGGTAAGATGCCTGAACGATGGATATGGATACACCCATGCAATGGAGACGGAGAGATCTACAGTGCGATACAGTACCTAGGGGAACTTGGGTAATCGTGCCGGATACCTTTAAATCTACCCATCTAGGGGCCAGCCCGTTACCAGAGGTGCTGAACACATTACCCCCAAAGCAGCACGGACATATCATCATTTGAGGCGCCACTCGCATAAACCTACAGAAGCAGTGCGTCGACGCCTTCAGTTACGGCCCTTTCCACCCCACTACCTTACTACCTTGTTATACAACCAAAGACATCCCCTATTTTCACTCGTTGACCTCCATGTTTCATATTAGCACGCTTCTCTATAGATCTCTTATCGTGCCAACAGAAGGGGATAACCGGGCATTCACACAGTTCCATGACTTTTAGATTACAGGGCATACAGCCCCTGAAAGCACTGCTACAGTCTTGGTACTAGTAGTAGTAGCTATTAACCGCCCAGGGGGCCGCCGCTGCTCCGAAGAGTCGAACGCTATCCCATAGCCTCCCTGGAGGCATTGAGGGCGTGCTAAGCTAGGATGTCTACACAATAGATATTTACATTGTAGTATAAAAACCAACCCATTTAACAAATCGAAATAAGTGTCGCGTATACACGCGTTTCGCATCGTACACTTCCCACTGCCAGTTGCAGGAAGCCTTCGATTCCATCACTATAGTCTCGGTATCGACCGCCCTGGGATACGTTGTAATCTAGGTCAGCTCTATTGCCCACCGAAACGGGTATCAGGGGTCAAGGGGGTGGTCGGGTTAGTAATGCATATGAATGAATGGGCATGTAGCCATATTAGTTGAGTCATCGCCCAGTGTGCCTGTACCCTATTACCGCAGCAGGCCTCCATATGTAGGAAGCGCGTCCAAGTAGGCAGTAAGATTCACGGAAGGGATAGCCTTGGACCAGGCTGACGGGAACCACCAGACTCGAAAAACATGTATCGATTAGTCATACAAATCAACGCATCTATCTACCTATGAAGGTGTTCATGCTGCCCCATGGTTTGCTAATGAATCTCAACCTTCCTCCATGCTTGCCTCATTTATCGTGCTGTCTCATCCGTGGTATTTCCTGGCCTACAGAAAAATGCGAAACCGAAAACTCCAAGAGGGGATTATTCCATCCCATCCATGCAACTCGTGGGAATCAATGCAGGTCTATCGTCATAGTAGTACAGAATATGCATGTTATCTTCGTAAGGGTCGTAAGTGATGTCTAGGGACGGACGGCCAAATAGCTCAGGCGGCTGTAGCTGTGACGCCATTGACCATATCCGTGTCCTCGCCATCGTCTGTGGGATCCACAGACGCCTCAAAGTTTACAGGCGATGCATCCCGAAAAGCACCGGAATCTGAGACATCAGATGCGCTGCCATTGCTCTTCGCCTGCTCGATAGCATATAAGCGAGCGGCTCTGCCATCCTTCTTGCGAGGCTGCGGGGCTAGAGGATAATAGTTAGCGTAAAACACGGTTATCTACAATAGAGAATACATACCTCGACCATTCTCCTGGACATAGAATCGTCGAAGTAAAGAGACTGCATCGTCACGGAGATAGCCTCCCTCGACTGCGTAACCATCTTCAATGTTACCACCATCGCCATCTTCCCACTCACGCGGAACGAGCGTCGGTCTGCCCTTGATCACATGTTTAAGGTTAGGGGGACCGTATCCATTCTGATAGGGTCGGTCTTCCGGCTTCGGCACAGGCTTGGAGTTCATGTGGATCTTGAAGACACCTCCCGTTCCACCAAACTTGTCGTTGACAGCACCGAAGTAAACCTTCTTGATTCCCAGCTGGCGAAGAAGAGAAGCGCACATGACACAGGGTTCAACTGTGACATAGAGAATACACTCGGAAAGGATGGAGCGATCAACCACGGGAGCCGGGTGAAGCTTCTGGCCGTAGGGATAAATGTGGCCATCGCTTGGGTCTACATCTCCCCAGCAGGGATGGTCCAAGCTAGGATTGATGCTGCCACGCTTAGCACCACATGAATCCTTCTGGGACAGCAGGGCAGATATGGCCATGAACTCGGCATGGCGAGTACCATTTCGAGTGACATTGGTCGCGTTCATTCCTTTGGCAATAATCCTTCCGTGATACACTAGGACACAACCAACTGGTGTCTCGTTGGTGCTTAGAGCGAAGGAGCCCTAATGATTAATTAGTATAGCTGTTAAGAAATGAATGAAGCATCTCAAGTGGTTGCAGAAGGAATATGCCACAGTAGTCGATGGAAAATCAGTAGAAAATCAGTAGTTTAATTGACTACAGGTTGCTTCCACTGGAATTACGAAAGAAAAAGTGAAGGGTAATAGGAGAGAAAGATAACCTTACCATAGCAAGTGCCTCGCGCATGTACTGGAGATGGTACTCTCGCTCGATTCGCTCCTCTTCGGTCTTGGGTTCGAATAATCCAGGTAGGTGGGAAGCCGGCAAAAGAGTGGGCTTCGCCGAGTTAGTTCCGATGCGGTCGCTGAGAGGCAATGCGACAACAACCGGCACCGGCATCTTAGCAGGTGCCGTCGCGACAGCGGACTTCGATGCGGAAGCCTGCTTGGGGGTAGCCACGTCATCCAGACTGAGACGTTCGACACTAGCGCTGATGTGCTGCATAGCCTGTTCACTCAGTGGCATATTCTCCGCCATCTTAGGCTTGCCAGAAGAATGGGGTGCCGTGGAGGTGGGCTGGCTGCGGGTACCCGTTTTCTGAATCTGGTCATGATACTCTGCTGTGAGGGGCTTCAGTGCGGGCGATTGAGATTTGGGGACGCCGGGGGGATTCTTGGTAGGGATAGCATTCTCCTTTTTGTCGTCGATAGGAGGCTGCGGGCCACGGTTTCGACCAGATTTGCCAGATGCAGCTGGCTTCTGATGGTTGGTCTGTTGAGAGTTGGAGTTGACTTTGGTGTCACCTTGCTTCGCAATAGGAGTAGCACGGGCCGGGGCAGAGTCCTGAGAATCTCGGGGCGGCGGTGCAGAGGGTCGAGATTGGCCATCAGTAGATTTGTCGGTGGTGCCGTTTGAGGGGCCGGAGGACGAAGCACTAGGACCGATAGGTTTGGGCTCGTTGTTGTTCTTTGCACCACGTCGCTTCTGTCCACGCTTCTTAGACGCCATTGTGTTGTCTTGTGAGTCCAAGCCTTGTTCGATGTCTATGAAGGACTGGTCGAGAAGTTGGTGGATGGATGCAGGTTTAGGAGATGAAGGACATAAAGAAGGGGGATCAGGATTGTGGGTGGTGTTGTTGGTCAGAGGTTGTGACTGGGACTGAGACGGTGGTTGTGGTGTTTTATGAGTTGTTGTCGAGTTGAAGTGGAAGATTCGGGCAATGAGTTGGATGAAAGATGCAAACAGCGCCTTCCAAAGGTTCGCGGCGTAACCTGAAATTTTGTGTCCCGCCATTGTTTCCTTTTTGCGTGCCTTCCCCGGGCAACCAGTTTATATTCACTCAACTCGCCAAATCAATGTCCTCAATGGGGGGCACTTGCCCATACAAATCAGGTCAATGCTGTCACCTCAACCTAAGGCAACTAGACCGGAGAAGCTGCCAATTACTAGCTGCCAAACAAATCCGATCAACCACTAATAATTCCTAGGCACTGCGGCTTGCATTGAACCCCTCAATGAGTGTAGGTAATTTGAAAGATAACGATGTTGACGAGCAAGCGGGTGGTGATATCTACCAGATCTTAAATGATGGTGCATCTACGACTGAGCTCTGTCTATTCCCGTACTTTTTAACATTGCGAGGCCTTTAGACACCGATTAAGAGGAAGAAAATTAGCCCGTATATAAGATGAAAGCGAGCGTCAGTTCGCAAATGAATTTGAATCTAGTGAAATTTCGGATGAAAATAGAATAAAAAAATTAGTCTTCATTTTTCCAGATGGAGGTGCGAGGCACGAGGCGCGGCTGAGAGTTTTCGACAAATTGCATTTAGCGCAGGTAATTACCTAATACATGCTAGTTAATTACTTACCTAAGCCTAGAAGATCTCAGGCTTAATCTTATCGAGGGAGTACGAAGGGCATTATGCAATTCTAGAAAAAGGAAAAGAAAATATGCGATTACGGTAAGATGCATATTTGCTCACCCAGCTTAAAAACATCATTCACAGAGGCATAATCAAAACCACAAAGGTAAATAAAAGCAGCTGAAGGTCATATTAATCTAAATAGGCGCGGAAGACACTGCCTCGCAAAGATCGTTAGCTAGGCCAACCCTCAGCCACCTGAGCTTTCCTCTGCTCATGAGCCCGAAGCTCACTGTGATATCCGCAATCGGATACGCAACAAAAGGGTATCATGTGTTTTTCGTTTCTTTTCGTATTTTTTTTTTGGTTGGGGTAAATGCAATACTACACATCGGTGTAGCTTCACGCCGTAGCCGTTGACGCGATGGTCATCTCAGCAAGCTGGACGGATTGGTCTGCTTAGATGAGAATAGGTCGAGCCGTATGCGACAAGCGTGACATGATGCCTTTGCCCCCGTTAGATGGTCGGGAAAATTGTTCTTTCCTGACATTGGATAGGACACTGCGTATTTGCTGAAAGAGTCCTAGATTTGCTGACTTCATGTCGTCCATGGTCGCCATGGGAAGTCGTTTGGTAGTCGCCGCTGCTGCTTCCACTGCGATCTTCTCACGACCATTTTCCTTTCTCAGAGACGCTGGTAAGGCGAGAATACTGTTCGCCGTCTCCGAAGCTGCCTTGCTGATCATCCCATTGCAAAGCGAGGCGAAAACTAGTTTTAGAACTAGACCAAGTAGGCACACCGCAGCCATAGACAGGGCAGTTACCGCAGGTCGAGCAGTTCGAGCAGTGGCAGTGAGAGACAGTGCGCCAGCAGGCGTAACCCTCTGGTTACACCTGGACACTCGCGCAGATAGAGCATCGCTTCCTCCAACGGATCTTTCTGATCCGGAAGTGTTTACTACATCATCGGTCTTGGAAATTCTTACGGTGTGCCCAGACACGAGAGCATTTACAGTGTTCCCAGCCCTGGAAACATTTGTAGCGGCAACGCTTCTCTGCGTTAGGCCGGAGCCGCCGGTGGCGAGGACAAGACGTTCGGCAGCCGAAACGCTGAGTCCTGCGACGGAGGCTGGTGTGGATCTTCTGCCAGCCGTTGTTCTTACTTCCTTGGCTGCTACGGCTAGCAGGGTGGTTTCCGATTGGCTTGGGGCTTGATGGGCATTCTTGGCTAGGCCGCTCTCAAGGACCATCGACGGTGGTGGTAGTGATAGTGGTAGTGTGGCTGATTTGTCGGAGATTCTCGATTTCTGCGATAGTCTTAGTTTAAAGCCATGCTTAGATGTATCAACAGGACTTACGCTTGTAGTAAATGGCTGAGAACGATTCCTAAAATCAGGATTCGGTGATGCCACCGAGGGACTGTTTGCAGTGCCTAGATTCGTAGCACTGGTGGTTGGCGAGCTTCTGAGAGATGACGGGCTTGATCTACTCGTTCCATTCGGAACGCGTGACGATGGCCTGTGATTTATGCCATCATAATATTCAGGTGAATCAGGAACGGTACACCAGAACGACTCCTCTTGAGTGAAGAGTGATGCCATTCCGTCCGCATTCCTGGAATCATTCAGTGGCGCATCTGTGGCCAGGCTTCGGCCATGGCCCGCGAGAGTCTCGTATCTGCCGCCATCATGTAGTCTCTGGTGGCTTAGGTATTCGTTATAATCGGGGCGAGATGGCGCCGCGAGATCCTTGATTAGGGCAGGATCATCATCTAGGCCGCCAGTTGAGGAGCCAGGCGAGTATAGGTTGAAGTCGGCATAGTCGTTGCCGGCCTCGCCGCCTGGGTTGAGGTATGGTGGTAGTGGTACTTGGGCTTCTGCGCCGGCGGTCCCCGCGCTTACTCCCGCATCTACTCCCGCTGCGCTCACGCTTTCGGCGCCCACTGCTTGGGCCGGCGTTATTGGTTGTGAGGAGAATAGTGAGTTGGAGGATGTTGGTGAGAAGTAGCCCGCAGGGTCGTAGAGGAAGTCGTAATCGACTGGAACCATGTTGTTCGGCTCCTCGTTGTACTGAATGAACTGATCCCACTCCATGGTGGGGTCAAACAATGACTCAGGCATAGTCGTGTCGAAGGAGAATGAAGATATAGGATCTATAGGGTTGAACATGTACTGATCCAATGATTCCGAAGTCGGCTGTGGTGTTGTTATGGCTGGTGGTGCCGCCGTGGTAGCAGCCTTCTTCGCCTTCTTGGCTGTCCTGGTTCCAGAAGAACCTGCCGTTCTCTTATGGCTAGGGTCGCAACGGACCTTCTTTTTCTTGCAAGCTTCACAGGCCTTCAAAACCCTCATCAAGTGAGCGTGGTCGCGTTGCTCCTTGGTCTTGCAACCACGGGAAGCCGAGTTAGTGACGTCCTTTCCGTCCCTAGTCATGATTTTCATGCCAGGTAGATGCGAAAAGTCAGTAGAAGTCGGCTTCTGATGAGATGAATGGCGAGCGTGGGATCCGGTAGATGAGAAGGAAGAGCCGCTAGCCTGAGTCCATTGGCTCTCAGACATGATGGGGGATGTGAAATTCGAGGAGGCGTAGCCGGAATCGAGCATAGAGCTCGCGGGAGACTCGGTGGTGGAGCCTAGGGAAGGGTAAACCGTGAAGAATTTGAACATGTCGCCCGTTTGGCAGACATGCTGATAGAATTCCATGGAAACAGCAGCACGCTTATCTTGGATGGGCTTGTTTCCGGGAACGTAGGCATCAATCATCTCGTCCAGTTGCTTGGTACCCATGGCAGGGATGAACTGCAAGGCGGCGCCCAGCGCCGGCTGGTGGACGGAGAAACCCACGAGGGTAGAAGAGTTGTTGCGCGACATGTTAGACATTTTGATAATGTTCCTATTGGTCGCTCCAGGGTGGTTGTTACAATACACGTTGGATGGATTAGTGCCGAGGCTGATTCAAGCAGATGGATAATGGCCAGTAAGCACTGTAAGCACAGGTAGCTCGCTAAGTCGGGATTGACACTTCGAATTGGCGAATAGTATAATTCAATCACAGTAGTATAGAGTAGGTCCAGGGTTGGGTAGACTAGGGGGCGTAGATGTGGATGTCAGCTATCAACGCTGGTGGCGTGGATGTTGGTGAGGTGGGTGAGATGGGAGGGATGGGGAGACCAACTGATGTCAGGTCACCTAGGTCGACGATGGCCTGGCTCAGGGGTCTAAGGCAAGTGAGTGAGGGTCTTCGAAATGAAGATTGATAGTGTAGTCTATCACAATTGATGGAAGGGAAAAGAAAAAGGGAAAGGAAGGTTTCGAAAGCTCGGGCGGGAGTCAGAGGGTGATATTTCACTCCGAACTTGACAGGCTTCGGTATACCATAGCGAAGTGCAAAGCCTCAATTCATCGACAATAAGAAGGGCGGAGCAAGGTCGCGAGACCCACCACGGCGAGGACGAAGTTCTCAAGGTTGGCCAATCATCATAGCGCCTCGGCGGATACGAGTACTTCTACCAACCCCAGAATGAAAGTACTTGAACTTAGGGGCTGCTTGTGTTTAGCTGATAGTCATATGGAAACATTAACACGGTTAAGTTCCAGTCCCATACCTGGCTTAAGTTGGAAAAGTAGTGGCTAGGGCATACATCGGCCAGACGAAATAGGAATAGTTTTCCTTTGACTCATCCGCCGAGAATTGACCAATCCTACAATCCGTCCACCATCCACCTCCAATCCACCCCCAACTAAACGAACCTCCCCTTGGTTTCATCGATGCTCTACTGCATCTAAGCATCTACCTAATGTACGCACTACTGGAGTTAGACAGGAGATGATTTTGGGCGACGTACCATGAAACGTACGATGCTTGATTGGCCTATACGGACATCTTAGATACCTACGTACCTAGTTGTCTAGACTCGCTCAATTGATCCTTTCCTTTCTCTCACTGTATAGGTGGGCAAGGTCCCCTATATGTATGTGTTGGAGGCGGGGCAGTTTCCACTGGAACCCCCCACTAATGGGATCTTTCAGAGATCTCGCGGGGCCGAAATTCTTGGCAAGTTTACACACGGACTACGGGGCTGTAGGAGCTGAGTCAACATCAAATCAACACCAAAATCTCATCACATGTGTGACAATGACAATAAGCATGCGAGAGAAAAGCTTGTAATTGCGATGACTCAGCAAGGCTCTGCAATCTACCTCGGCATGTGCCATACCTTCTACGTGATGTCAGTGTCTTGAAGGAATGGATGTAGACGCACTAGGTATCCCTCCGTTTTCCTGTCTGCCCTGTATCTCCAGGTGTAATTACTTGCGGCAACGATGAGGCAAAGGAGGCACATGAGACTAGTGAGCCTAAGTCATAGCAAAAGAACATTTGGCTTTCCGCCAGGGGGGTATGATGGCGCCCGTGCCAGGATCTATTAGTGTTCCGTCCTAAGTCCTAGGTTAGGCATATATATATATATATACCTATATACACCTCCGATATCTGTCATAAATTGCAAAAGACGTCTTCTCGTAAACCCATCTCCTAGTTTCGATCCCAGGATGTCATTATTTCATCCAAACATTAAGCCACGTGCTGAATTATCCATCCCGGCATCCAGGAGATGAGAGGGGTATCAATGCTAAACATGTAAAAGCAGACTGCCAACCAAGTCCGACCAATATATACCGATGTAAATAGAAAGGATGTCCTTTCTCTCTGCCTTTGGAGGCAGGTTCGCACTAGAAACCGAAAGCTATCCCAAAAGATTATACTAATATTATCCGCATGTTAGGCTGCCTAGACGACGCCATATCGAAATGTCATCAACGGTGACACATTCCGACGATGTTCGCGATCACGAGCACGACCGCCGGACTACCACATGTTAGAATCTGGTGGGAATCGCTAGGGGATTTGGTATTTCACCAACCTTATCGGTAGACCGGGACCTTGCCAGTTGGTTCTTCAAGGTCCACGTCGCCACGAATCCAAGACAAAGTAATATCAACGGCCACCAACTGATTGCGTTGGCTTCAAATGTGCGAAGGGACGATTTGTGGGATTCGAAAAGGGAATCGCTTTCTTGGATCATTTTGAGGACCAGGAGGGGCAGCATAATGGAAAGTAGGTGGCCGATCGATAACTTGACGTACGGTAACAGACGTATAGGGCACCGGCGATGGGAATATCTTGTCAGCCTGACATCATGGTACAGCTTCGTTATTGGGTCCGATGGGTGACGCTCAACGCCGTTTCTTCGAGCGAGGGAGCGAAGACAATCCTGGGGATAGCAGCCGCACTCGGATAAGTGGTCAGACGAAACGCTGCTTGTATCCCATTTAGCGTTATAGAAGCCCGCGCCCTCGAGCGGACTGCCAGTGCCAAAGCCAAAGTTAAACCCACCGCTTGAGCCTCTCCCGCCTGACTGTGGTTGGCCCCCACCCGGGGAAAGGTAGGATGAATAAGCGGCTTCAGATGAGCTCGATTGAGTAAGGCCAGGGATAGATTCCGCTACTGATTCGGTTCTCGTGGAACCAAAATAGCACTTTTCAAAGACTGGAGCGGTGCAACCCGTGTCACACCGTAGCGGCGGCGGCTCAGTGTCCGTTTGAGGTCGGACTCTAACACCACAATGGACACACACGTGCCAGAAACGCGGGAAGGCGTCATAGAAAGGGTGATGTTCTCTCCGGAAGTGGTTACTTAAATCATTCAACTTCCCTGAAAAGCTGCACTTTTGGGATGAAGTTTCCAGCAGCGACTCCACATCGCCCTTGTAACTGCAATGCCAGCGATTTGGGTATCCTCGATTCTGACTACCAATCTCAAGGAGATCGTCTTGCGGATAACTCCTTGGCGATGTTGTTCCGATATCATTACCTGGGTGGTATGTTTGCCCCGGGGCTTGCAGCATTGTGCTATCCAGGAGCACCGTATCGGAATCGAATCCGCTCACTATTTGTTGTACGTCTGAGCGGACGGCGTGTTCGTCGTCACCAACCGCAGATTGCAAGATGTCAACGTCGTTCGAGAAGGGTTCTTGGTCCATGGCAGCGCCGCCGCCGATACCGAACATTTCACTGTTTGATGACCTCTCTAGAGGTGTGCGCGGCGAAATGGCATTGCTGTCATGCGACCTCCTACGATTCGTAGATTGCTGTTGTAGGAAGTTCTGATAGCCTTCCTCTAGCTTACTAAAGTCATGGCAATCGCACTAACCCAAACATTTAGTAGGAATACTAATGCAGTACTGTTTATAGCCTTACTGTTGTCTTCTTAGCACGGTGGTGCGGGCAGGCGAGTTTGAGCTTTCGCTTGACAGCAGTTTTCAATCTCGTGTCGGATTGGAGTGGCCCTCGTCTTCTCCCTCGGGGCCGCCTCCCTAGATCTGGATGATCTTGGTGATCTTGATCCTGTGGTGTCGCGTCCTGTGTAGAAGGCGTCCTGGGCTCGTCTATGGGCGAATGGGCAGTGCTGATGGATGGAGCCGCCGAGGGAGGCACTAGATTCTGCTGAGAAGCGAGATGAGTCTGCAGACGCAGACGTTCATGAGTCTGGCGGATTTCATTATAAACATGTTGATTGTCGGGGGTGGGCTCAACAATAATTTTTGTAGGAAAACTGCGCGAATCAGAGCCTCTGGACTGCTGGGAATGGGCGTATGGAGACAGAGAGGCCCTGTGGTCTCGAGCCTGAGAAGCCTGAGAAGCCATTGTGTAGGCCGACACAACGAGATGGCTGCCTCCCGGGTCACCCAAGAGTGGACAGCCCTGTAGAATGGGAAGATCACTGTTAGATCTAAATGGCAAGGTGTAAATAATAGTGCGCAAGGCGACAGGGGCGAACTGTTAAGAATAAACAAATGAGTATACAGAAACGTGACAAGGTTGGGTTCGCTGGTGGGCTGGCTATGTGTATAATAATAGGTTGGGGATGGGAAGCTCAAGACCGCGTAGAACGAAAATAGTCGAGGGTCCGAGGGGTAGCTAGCTAACTAAGAAGCGCGCAAAATACATGCAGCCAGAACCCAGACTGCGCCGAGTTGAGGCTGACTAGAGGGCAGAATTTTTTTTTCATTGCTAGAGCCGCTTCGCAAATCGCAGGCACATGAACTCGCTGAGCTGACCCTCCATTGGGTGTCGCTAGGTACGTCAGTTACCGTAGCGTAACCACGAATGGCTACAGGTCTACCAGGTCTATATCGTCCGGCCCGTACATCATATCTACCGCGTATCGCTGAATGCTGAATAATTTACGCCCCTGACCTATACGCGATAGAGGGCACGGGTTTGGGTTGAATATTGACCATCCAGGACAACAGATATAATCCTTGCCGAACTTTCGGTGAATAGAGGTGGATTGTCTTTCTGGCGCTGGCTTCACTGAACTGGGGAGAAATACGAATGAAGTATTCCCATTCGAGCGGGGAAATTTGACGAACAGACTGGAGCTTTTCCCTGCAAATACCGTGAAGAGATGCAGGTGAGACCCCACCTTCAGAGGTATGTAGCTATGAAAGCACTGTAAAAGATGAACACCAAGGCGGCCAAGATCGGGTTGACACGTAGCAAGCCGTTCATCTGATCTCCAGGTAACTTTGAGTCAACATGCCAATTCAAAGATATTCGCAATATTTTCCCTCACAATGCATATCGTAACAGGGGTTTTTTCTAGCATTCGAGCAATAGCTATAATACCTA
Source organism: Hypoxylon perforatum (assembly GCA_028571165.1). Classification (NCBI taxonomy): domain Eukaryota; kingdom Fungi; phylum Ascomycota; class Sordariomycetes; order Xylariales; family Hypoxylaceae; genus Hypoxylon; species Hypoxylon perforatum. Next base: position 852,906 of record JAOXNQ010000006.1, on the reverse strand, counting down.
TCGTCCAAGATGAACATTCGGCGATTTTCCATGATCTCGGTATACGCTTGACTGGGCAAGTTTCGTCAAATTACCTATGGCAACGGTGATCGAGTCTTGGGAGGTACAGGCTCCCCGACTTGCCCAAGCCCTGCCGTAGATGGTCACACATAACGTAGATAGGCTAGATAGGCGCAACTTCAGCTTGTATTGGTTTTCTCTCTTTAATAATTGCCCATGAATAGATAGAGAACCTGTAATGGCTGATTTTCACATTGTTTTACCGCGGCCGGGTGTGTTCAAACAGGTCATGGGCTTCCCTGCTCCATGGACCCCCGTTCGCTCTTGAGAATCCGGGCATCGGCGCAGTGGTAGTCTCTCTAGGCCGGTTTTCTGGCCTGGGTTTCAGTCTACTGTTCTCCAAAGGCTTCCCCACCGCCACTTCTGGCGGCAAAGGACATTGCGGAACCTGTCCAGCAGCATCCGACGGCTTAGCAGCCTTCTTTCCTCGGGACGCGGGATTGACTACTCTTTTTGTAGGTGGCTGCTGCATAAGTATGGTGGTTTCGGCTACTTGAGCCTGTGCTTGTGGTTCTGCATTTAGGGGGACTGACACTGGATCAGTTTGTTCCCGTGCCTGATCTTGCTGAATTGATTCAACATCAGATGCGACAATGCAGAGGTTGTTGACAGACTCGACAGTGGCATTATTGACTGCTTTCTTTGCCGTATTTACTGGATCATCCGGTAGTTGATCGGATGTCGTGACTCGATCGCTGTGTGTCGTTGTTGGGTTTGTGTGTTTCGCCACTGGTGTGGCTGATTGCATTACCGATTGGTTCTGGGGTACATGGCCTCGTCTGCTAGTCCCATCTCTACCTTCACTGCGCTGAGGTGCGCTACTAAAATCATCTTCATCGAACATGAAACCGATGACTTCCCTACTACGTATGCTCTTGCGACCTAGTTGAGCAAGGCGAGGAGCGGGGACACCATTCGGTACAGGAGGCCTATCTTCGCTGGGATTAAACTGTTCCTCATCACTCTTGTCCTCTCTTGAGCGGCGGCCTAAGGCCTCTTCGGTTAGAGCTAATTTCGTCTTCCTAGGTGGTTGCTTTCTCCTGGGAGACTCAGTCGGCTCAGATAAATCAGTATTTTCAAGAGGTGGGCTAGGCGACTTTATTCGCCTATCATTAGTCTTACTGCGTTTACGACCAGGCACAATTTCGTCAGAGAGTTCGTCTTGGATGGGGTAATTAGAAGCATCAGGAGTAACTTCAACGTCTTCGTCGATGGGAACTTCTCGGTGTCGTTTTCTTGTGTCTCTGTTTCGCTTATTCCTCGACTTAGGCAGCGGCACGTCATCCTCGCTGTCTCCAATACCCATGTCCGCAGATTTTCTTTGACCGGGAGCAATATCAAAGTCTCCTATTGCGGAGTCCTCAAATGATATGGATGGGCTCGGACGATCGATTCGGCTCTTAGCTATTCTCGGCGTCGGCAAGTCGTCAACATCTAGGTTCTCGGACATCATTAACAAGCCTCTCTTCTTTCTTCGTGGAATTCGCAACTCCGTCCTTGGTTCACTCATAGGTTGTTCTTTCGTCACGTTCGAACGTTCATCATTAGAATTTAGTGCTTCTGCTGGCCTCTTGGGCTTAGGTTTCGCGGAGTGAAGTTGGTTTCGAGTTGAAGTTTTGAGTCCACGGGTTGGCACAGGCACAGCAGCTTCTTTGCGGCCCAAGGAGGCCAGTGAGGACGCATCACCGAATGAGTCAGGCCTGCCCTTGGACTTGGGAGAATTTGGCCTATTCGCCGATATGGGTTGTAGTAAATCACTATTTCTGGCACGGCTACTGGTCTTCTCCTTCCGCTTCAACCCCGATTTCCTAGTACCTGTGGCAGAGTCCCGATTCTCGTCAGGGTCAGAATCGACCTCAATGGGAACTGACGGGGATCCTGGTTCGGTTACCATATTTGATGGATATGTTCGGGATATACTCTTCAAGAGCTGAGGTCTAGGCACATTGATGCGTCTCTCCCTCGAAAGATCTGCAGTCATAGTACGTGACATTTCAGGGGCAGGGTCCGATCTGTTATCATGCGGAACCGGGTCCGATGACGTAGGAGCCGGATCGTCTATGGGAACGGGTGATGACCTCGGAGGTTTATGCCGAATTGGCGGAGTGCTTGTCGGCGCACCAGAAAGTGTTAAAGTGGTACCAAACAAGCTTCGTGCGTAGCCACTTTTGCTTGGGGGAGACACTTCTCGTTTCCGCCGTTTCGCAGGGCGAGCAGAGTCGCTCTGCGGTGTCGCAACTGACTTCTGCCTCTCTTCGTAAGGCGATTCTTTAGGTATTAGAGCACGCCCATGGTGCCCAGTTGGCGTGCCTATCAAGTTGTGGAGAGGCTTGTGTCGTAGCTGGAAGTGAGGAGTGTTGGCAGATGGCGTGGCAGGTTCGTGTATGGCTTGCCGGCGTGCCATAGCAGCCGCCTGGCGCTCAGCCCTCTCTTGAGCTCTCTTGTCGATGAGTTCGGAAAGATCCTGGTCCCGACTTCCAGTGCATTCAGCGACCTGAACCATGACTCCACCTCTCTCCAATTCGAGTTCCTCGCCTTCGCCGAGATCATAGTCTTCGCGCCAATGGGCATCTCCGACAAAGTTGCCACGCTCATCATGGACCATAATCCGCCTATTGAAGGTATGATACTTGAGCCTTCCATCCTGCCATCTCTTCTGTTTTCGACGAAGATCATGCGTAAAGAGGCATACGTATTCAAGGACTGGCGCGGTGCTAGGTGGAGCCTGCTGATGGTTTGAGGAAGCGGAGCTATGTATAACCTGCACCGCTGTGGCCATTGTCACTGATAGATTCCTTCGTACATCGACAGTGTTTTAGTATGCGAAATGTGATTTTTCGATATCTGATAAAGCCACGATCATCTCTGGTGGTAGTATGAGCCGCTGGGTGATATGTTGATTGATTAGAAGAAGATAAGAGGCAAATTAAAACGCGTTGCGACTATCATTATCGAAAAGCGTGTCGCGGTAGAAAGGCTCTAGCCGTCCCGCCTAACACCCGTCCACAGCCCACTATAACGCGCTAGCACGTGCTACTTTAACCCCTCAATTAAGCAAACTTGAACATTAATATTCATTATATTATGCTATCAATCTCGCGTATTCAATTGCCACATATACCCCGACCTGCTAACTAAAAGTACCTACATCATAATAAAGGGTATTCGGATGACAACCTAAACGAGAACTCTAGGATGGGTTGCACCTTATCCCAAAATAAATACCTGTTGGTTTCGGTTCCAAGTTTCATCTTGTACGAACTGATGCTATTGCTTATCGTTATCGTTGAGTCATATCTCTTAGAACGGTGAGGTTGTTAGTTCCGCGTTCTCGCTACCGATAGCTCGTTACAGGTATTCATTACTTATAACGACTCGTTTTACCGGAGAGGCTTCCCATTTGAGAGAGGCGAAAATGAATTGAGGATAGGATTTAAATTGAACCGTCCCCTACGTACTCTTCCTCCCGGTCGTCATCCTGCAGGCAATCGTAAACCCCCCTCCACTAAAGTTCCATGGACCAGAGCCACCTCCTACATGCCCTACATGCACATGTGCGTATATGTAACACATCTTATTCATGTTAAGTACCTAGCGCTAGTAAATAATAGCGGACCGATACATCGTCGCATCACAGACCAAAGTCCTGCATAGCCTCCTTTTTTTACGTCTGCGACTCTCAGCTTCCACGAACCGAACTCTCCAACCTTTTTTGTTAGTTACAGGTTCAGATCCCAGCCGCTCGGTAAAGCGGCGGAACGTCCATTCGCTCCCATTGCCCATTGCTGCCTTGTGTACCCTGTTTCTGCCTGTGTCTCTGCAGCTTGCCTGCCTACGCTTCCGCTTCAATCCCCGTGTTCTTCTGACGCAGATAACGGCACAGCGGCACAGCTCCGTCAACTTACTTTGCCTCCTATCAATCCAATAATCCACCAACCCTTTCTTCTTCGTATACTAAATCTATCTGATATTTTCCCTCTGGTGTTCCAGTAAACCACGTTCCCCTCAACCCAACCTACCCCGTTCCCTCGAAATACAGGACTCAGTGTATACAGCGTATAAGCTCTTCGCTATGCCGATCATTGAAGCTGTCAACCCCACATACTAGATACTTTGCCATTACTGCTGAATTCCCCACCAAACACCCAATCTGAGTAAATAATCATTGAATCGTTGAGCAACCTAGCTTCACACTCGTTACGAGCTTTACCACTCGCCCACCATGCAGTCCATGCAAAGGTCGTTCGGGAAGCTGCTTCATAAAAGCCCCGGAGACAATGCTCGCGTTGCCGCCTTGTTCAACGATTATGAGGACGCGGACAAGCTTCTTGCTAAGGTAGGCCGAGACCAGTTCCGCGCCGGTACAAGTCTAGATGCAACCAATATTGACAACATTTCACTTCCAGATCATTGACCATGCCAAGTCCTGGCGCGAATCGTGGATCAGTACGGTTATGACGCAGCTGGGCGTCGTCAACGAATTTGACGGCCTCTGGGATCCCATTGTTGGCGCGTCTGATGGCTACGGCAAGTCATCTGCGCCCACGCCGGACCTCCAGCTCGAACGCACCTTGAGGTTAAAGGAAGCGTACTCCGACCTCAAAGCAGAAGTGCTCGAGGAGGTTGGTGTTATAGACTCGACCATCATCAGACCGGCCGCCGATGCTCGAGACTTTATTGCGCCCTTGAGGAAGACGATTAAGAAGCGCGAAAACAAGAGGCTGGATTTTGAGAGATGCCAAGACAAGGTCACCAAGCTGCAAAGGAAAGGCGGGCGAACACCCAAGGAAGATGCAGCCCTTGCAAAGGCTGAGGGTGAGGTAGCGCGAACAGCTGATGTATGAGACCCCCGTCTAACACAGTACTAGGCGAGATATGATGGCTAACAGATCCAACAGGAGTTCAATATGGCAGATTCTCATCTGAGGGAAACGTTACCGCCCCTCGTAACAGCAACCTTCAACCTCATACCGCCACTCATAGCAGGAGTGGTTATGATTCAGAATAGGCTGCTCGGGCTATACTATACCACTCTCCACAACTACTGCCAGGATTATAACTTCCCATCTCCGCCGCCGCCCATGGAAAGCGTGGTATCCGCGTGGTCGTCCGACTACGAGCCCGTCAAGCGCGAAGTCGAATCGATAACGTGCATCGCGACGGGCAAGGCTGTCCGACAGCCCATGAAGTTACCCGATGAGCCAAATAGCGAGGACACCGACGATCGCAAGCCGTCCAATGCGTCTACGGCATCTTCTATGGTCGAGAACGGTTTCCGCCGCTCGACATCTGGCCTCATAAGCAACGGCAACGGCAACGGCAACTCGGGGCCCCCTCCACCCGGTCCGCGACCAAATCGCATCCCCTCATCAACTTCGATTGCGTCATCTGTGGCAAGCAATGGGCTTAAATCAAGACCATCATTTGGCGGCAACCTAGCACCCACCGATTTTACCACCGCCTCCCGGCTGGGCCAGGGCCAGATGCTCACGCCGACGCCAGCAATATCACCCGGCTCAACGCATCCACGGCCAGACTATTTCGGCAGACCCTCAACTGCATCAACAACAGCCTCCAGCGCGTCCTTTAATACAGCCGCCAGCGCGCTCTCCATCGGCGCGAAGAAGAAGCCGCCGCCGCCGCCTCCAAAGAAGATCAGCTCGAACCGACCCGCCGAGTACGTGGTCGCCCGGTACCCGTTCAGCAGCCAGAACGCGGGCGACCTGTCGTTCCGCGAGGGCGACAGGATAAAGATCGTCAAGAAGACGGGCACGGACCAGGACTGGTGGGTCGGCGAGCTGGACGGCGTCAAGGGCAGCTTTCCGGCGAATTACTGCGGCCCAGCCTAAGAGGGAGCGAGAGTTTGGCATGCAACTGAGAATTTAGATTCGGGACCGCGCGTAGATATGTGGTCTGCAAGTTATGAGTTGTTAAATGGGATACTTGCCAATAATGGCCGAGAAAAGGGAGGCATCGTTTTTACATCCCAAGTTTAAAAGGGTTAAAGGAGGCTTATGGATATTGAAATTGGAAGAGTTTAGGTGACTTTCCCAAGTTAGCAAGCAAGCAAAATAATACCTGGGTAATGGAATGTGGTAGGTTAAAGACGAAAAATGCCTGAAAATGGAGTTTGATGTCATTATGAGTTAGGTACTCAAAGTCGTTGTAGTTATTACGAACATTTGATATAATTGTCACTTAGTAGAAATCTTATACGAATAACATGACATTTAACGAGGAAGATGATTGCTTGTTTTTTCTCTCATTCCAACGAGCTACGTGATCATTGCTAGCAGCCGTCTAATTGTACCAGGCCGAAGCCGGGCTAGAAAGCAAATCTACACACATCTCCCTCATTTCCTCACGTTCACTCTTTTCTTGTTCATATTCCCATCTGTGATGGCAAAATACGAATGTATTGCCTTGCTCAGGAGGAGTAGCCCCCGGAACAAATAAAAACAAAGAAGCAAAGTCTATAAATACGAGTCCAAAGTCCAAAAAAAAGATAATGCGATGAAATGATAACAAAGACCGAAGCGGAATAATATTCCGATCCCCACGACGCAATTCGCCCTTGTCCCTACGCCTGTGCGGAATTCCCATGCATGCAAAGTGTAAAGTTTCGTATCGTCCAGTCTTTGTGGATAGGGATATCGGGTATCATAATGAAGACAAAGGAGATAGGTTGTCACGGCTCGAGGTGCCATGCCAGCACGTGTAGCCTGCTGGGTCAAGGACCGTGACAATAAACGACAGCCACGTGGCGAAGTAATGCAACGCCAAATATAGATCCAGGCCGCTCATGCAACTTTCTGTGACACAAAGGAAAGGGTATCGTTCACAGGGAACCATCGCTATAGCCGAGCGTCCGAATGAAGTTACCAGGGGGCATAGTAGCCCAGAGCATAGCGACAGCGTAGATGCTCAGTCCAAAGGTAATTCCATGTCAGCAAGTCAGGAAACAGTAGTCCCTGCATTTTGTCCTAAGCAAAGCCGAGGCAACTTAGAAGGTGCTAGGACCCAGCTCAACGGCTGGTGACGTGGTACCCTCTCGTCGTTTTCGCTCCTCGTCTGCTCTGATTGCACGGGCGATCTCTTCAACATGGGCATCTGTCGGACCTCGTGCTCCCAGATAGCCGTCTTGAGCACCTTCCAGGTCCATAGGCGTGACAGGCCCAGGCGATCCCAGAGGAGCCAGCTTCGGTTTGCTCGGGTTGTTCGACATACTCGTGAAACCAATTGTCCTCAGCGAGCTAAGTGTGGCAGCGCTCATGTTTCCCCCATTAAGAGCCAGTGTCGCTTGGGCGATCATGTCGCGTTGGTACTGCTGTAGTCTGCGCTTCGCCTCGGATTCGTTTCGTGCATGGCCCATCGCCGGAACATCTCTAGTCGTAGGCACTTGGGTTTCGGACTTGGAACCTGTCGGGGAAACAGGGCTCGACGTAGGTGGTCGTAGGGATTGGGGCTGTTGTCTACTCCGTTTCTCTTCCTTTCTCTTGTGGTAGTTGGACGGGTAGTATTTACCCATCGGTAACAGGTTATCTTGGCCCCCAGTCGGGTTGTAACTAGCAACAGGAGTATTAGACCGAGATTCGAATTCGGACTTCGGCAGGCTTGTAGCGTTGGGCGGCGCAAGCCGTGTTGGGTTTTCCATCATGGATGCGGGGACGGTGATGGACGGGATGGCTCCCATAGCTGGTTGGATGGAAATGGTGGATTCGGTAGGCGGAGAGGTCGAAGTGCCAGCGCGCTCGATAGATTTGATACGGGCTTTCGAAGCATCCAGTTCAAAGGGGTGAGGGCGGTAGACTCGGTTTTGTTCCTCGTGTAGGGGGAAATATCCACTATGGGGAGAGATTAGCTGGCGCATCCATGCCACCGACTCAGGGAATATAAACACACCCAGGAAGATCCCCGCGAGCAGAAAGCGGTGGGGGCGGCGTATAAACTGGAGCGCTGTTGACCTTCTTAGCGGTAGGCAATTCAATTGCAATTGGCCTGGTTCTCGCAGGTGTCGATCTTGGAGAGTCAAACAGCGGCGGATCCTTTCTTCCTGAATCAGTTGGAGATATTTAGTTAGTAAGGCCGATGACGCACTTAAACACAACAAGTAGAAGATGGTAAAAGGGCAAATAAAGAGAGGGGCGCAATGTTTCAGACCCCGTCGACGGGCATTCGGGGACGCTTCAGGACGCTTCGTCAATGGCCACAAGACCCCAAAGACCCAAAGAAAAGGATATCCCTGAAGATGCACCCCGCCCTGCCCGCCTTGGGCTTTAGGGTCTTGTAGTGGAGAGCATTAGTGGCTTGCTAGGTGCTGTCCAACCACCACCGTCGACTGGCGGTCACACGTCGGAAATGGGCAATCTTCACCGCAGACCGGCAGCCCGGAAAACCTGCCCAGCGGAGGGGGGAACAAAGCGAACAAAGCAGGTGGTAATAAATTCGGCATTGTTACTAATCAATGCCATATGAAGATGTTGTCTTGTGTTCAACCGCTTTCCCCAATATCGTACATCTCCCAAAGGAAAATTACATATCGTAACCACGATACGGCTAAGATAGGCTGGCAATCATCTCACTCAATAGAAAAATAGAAGCCTGATTAAAAGAAAGAAAACCAACATACCTGTGGTAGCTCTGAGCTTCGGAGAAGCTCCAGCTGGTTGGAATTGTGAATGGTCCATGCCTAACTTTGGCGAGGACCTCGTAGAGAAGATAATATCGTCTTGTCGGATGTCGGGTGACGACAGAGGTGATGCCTCGGTGGAGGAATTCGACATAGTTCTTGCAGGAGGCGGAGGTCGCCTTTTCATGGAAGACAGATACGAAGATGGCTTGAACGATCGGGCGAAGCTTGCCATATTATCGCCAGTGCTTCGAAGATGTCGTTCGCCAATTCGCCCTTGCAGCTAACCACCGGATATAGCGTATGATTACGGGGGTCTACTAGACGAGAGTATCGCAGTTAGTATGACTCTTCAGGAGTCGGTTGGTGCGCCGCAATACGAGACCATGGCCCTGGGCTCTGTCACGAGACGGGTAGGAGCTAAAGCAGAAAGACAAACAGTTAAGTCGGATCAAAGATGCAGTACAATCCGCTAAGATCAGAACTGCAGTTCGAACAGACGTCTCGACTGATATTCCGAAGCGCTCGTCTGTGGTATGGATTGATTTTACTTGGAGACTTTATCCTACTTTCTCCTCCTCAAAGCGGCGCGCAAAGTGCTGTTTAAAAGGAGGAGGAGGCTCTGAAAGTCGTACTACCTGACAAGCTTCGGTTCGTCGCGGTGCTTGTCCAAAGCTCAAGCAAACACGGTAAAATGCGGTGGATGATTAATGAGTCGAAAGTGTCTTACCTGGGCAAGAGGTTTTGGTGGGTTTATGTTCAACGTGAGGATTGATACCTCACACTACTGTAGGTAAAATGGAGCGTGCTGCTGTTCAAACGTGATTCGGTTTAGCGACGATCGTCGTTTATGGCCCATCTCAGGCGCCGGAGTGCGCAGTAGGTTCAGTAGGTTGGTGTGCAGGTATTCGCCCGTATCCACAAGCAATTTGACCGTTGATTGACTTATGGATAGATTGGATGGAATGGATAGATGGATAGATGGATGGATGAATATGTCCAAGGCGACCCGCTTCCTCCCACTCAGTCTCTCTCTCGACCTTTGATCCGACGGAATGACGGAGGGATGGGAGTCCTTGGCATCTGATGTCAGGTTCAAGTCGACTGGAATTGTTGTAGTTTTCCTTATGTAGGTTTCCCTCAGGAGAGAGACGTTGTTTTCAGTGGTGGAGGTGGTAGGTGTAGGTGACCGTGAACGTGATGGCGAGTGTGTGTGGTAGATGGTAGGTGAGGCAGGCTCCCGCAGACGTCCACACTACCTCACGTTGGACTAGACCTGACCAGACCTCTGAAACGGATGAGACCCTGGCTGGAAATGCCCAGAAAAGAACTATGTATGGCACGGTGTGCCGCAACTATGTTTTTTCGGAAAATTCAACTTAATCTCTTCCAACGAAATCCTGACTGTCTGGTTTGCGGTTGGACCATCCAGCGGTATTACTTCCCAGTTACACTGACACTTACGCTGGCTGGCTGGCAACTGCGATGATTGTAGAGCTACCTACCTCAACCTTTTTTTTTCTTATCAACCAGTCATAATTAAGCAAATTATTGCCTTTCCTGGAAATGTGGCGTGGAATTGGCGACCCTTGAAAGTTGGCTTAAATTGAAAAGATCGTCCAAAATGATATACGTAATCTGATTGGTATTTTAAGAGAAAGAAAAAATGGGAAACTCCCGGTAAGCATAGGTACATCAGGTATCAGTGATGAGATATACATCACCTTTTTCTTACATTCATATATACCTTTATGCTATATTTGCATGGCTCTTAAACCCGAAAGGGAAAATACCTGATAATAACCTTCAGACCCAAAGACCCTGAGAAAGACCCTTGGGACCTTGGTCGGGAAAGCTCCACATCGTCTTTTGTATCTCTTGTACCTAACTCACCGTCTGCGTAACTGGTCTATTGATCCATTCTCACCGTTCTCTAATTGGGTAGCCCTATCGAGGTGTCATTTTCGCTAGCGGAACTAGTAGATTAGCGAAGTTGAGAAGGATAATAAGAATGTAGTTTGTGGTCTGAGGTTGCTTGCGAATGGGCTGCTTAATGTGAAGAAACTCAACCCATCCACCAATACATGACAATAAGCCGATATGCCGAGCCCAAAAACTGATGTATCATTATACGTAACAAGCAATTCACAATGGTCATCCACTCAACACTCCAAGAGGGAGAATAATCGTACGAGCTCTTCTATTATCCTATTATCGCATGTCCCACTCGCATCAATTATAAGGTAGCAAGGTACCATAAGTCGAGTTGCGTTGTGTTTTACACGTTCGGCCGATCGCATCTTCCGATTACGCGTTACCGGCCGGAGACATTACCTATCTTCAACCTTGACACTCGCGGAAGACAAGCCTTGTAAGAAACACACGCACCCAGGTTATGTAGAGCAAGGTCCAAACCCCATGTCTCGATTACTTTACCATCAGATTTATGTCATTTATGTCATGGCCCGCATGGGACGAAACATGACAGCTCCGGAACTTGCGCAGGTGACAGCGTCTGTATAGCAGGGTGCGTACTACCCAGCCTGCATAGATCACCGTCCCGTCTTGAACATTAAAAGTCGCCCCCTTCGTCGTACCCAAGGTACCTAAGCGCCTTATGTATGTACGCATGTATGTACGCATGTATGTACGCATGTATGTATTCCATACATGCATATAACACTACATACACACAGCCTCAGAAAACTAAAGCCCTTGCCTAGCTTAGGAGGTTCCACCAGGCATAAGCTTTTGGTACGGTAACTCGAGTCGTCGACCAAGAATATTATCTAATAAAGGGGGAAACACCAGTCACTAGAGTCGCTAGAGCCTTCTGAGTTGTTCTGCTGGGTCTTCCGTCCCGGAATATTGCCACGAGTTAATTTCTGAATAAGTATCCCAAGAGCTGAAACAGGCCACCTTCTTAGATCATCCAACGTATATTCAGTTTGAAGTTTATTGTATGTGTATGTGTGTGTTAAGACAATCGCCACAGTTGCTTCCCTCCACGGCGGAGTCGCTTGGAGTATTCTTGGCCTGCTAGGGCTTAGGGGAACACACCACCTTGATGGGCTCCGGCGACGCCTCTGGCTTTTTGCGAGTACCGAATTCAAGAAAATGAATAGCTGAGCGAGAAGCCTCAACAATAGTGTCTTCCACTATCTAGCCGGGCAGGCAGGACACGTTGTCGGGAAAAGATAGTCGTGCCGCTGATCCAGCAGATCTATGCTCGAAAAGAGCCATGTATCCCGTTCCCGCCCGCCGCCTAGGCTTGGGAGGGATTGATAACCCCGCTTACGACTTCCTCATGTCGACCCTACGCGCTCTCTGGCTCCTCGAAAGCACGATACTATTATTCCTTGTCGACACTAGAAATCATCTAGCGTGTCAGCTTGCTAATTAGCCAGCGATATATTAAACGGTATACGTTCTACAATTGTAGACATCAGCAGTAAAGAACCGGTGACATAATACTGTACCGGTAGAATTGAAAGCGCCAAGCGCGGCTCCATTCAGATTCACGTGCAACGTCAAAAGATCTAAAAAGTGAAGTTCAATCTCAAGTTTCTTCAACGATCTACGAAATGCTTCCGAGGGGAACATTTATTTTATGCAGGGGATGCTCCATTGGATGAGAAGAAAAACAACTCTTCGCTGATGAACAAGACCCTTAATCCTTGAACGGAAAAAGAAAACAAGATGATATGACGTAGAAAGTCCCTTAGCGTTACAAGGTACACCTTGGCCCACGACGGATTCCTCTAAAAAGGCGTATCCGCTTTTGCCGCGAGTCAAAAAAAAATAGAAACAATGAGGTAGTTGATAACTAAAACATTCGAGAATTTTTCTAATTTCCTCTACTTATCATACTTAATTTGAAAATATTTATCGCTTGAGGAGCTGAGGGCTAGTTCATAGAGGAAGTAGTTCCACGCGCCCTAAAACCCGTCTAGGGGGCCAAACCAGGTCATTATAGTCTGTAATGATGTGAGATAGCTATGCCGGCCATACCAGCCCCTGGTTCTAGCAAAAGACTCGGTGCCTACAGTAGGGCTGCACAAAGTTCGAGCCTAATGCGTCTAAAATGAGGCACCGGAGCTCATAGGGCAACCCTACAGAACTAACGTAGCCATCAACGGCTCGTAAGTTACAATGAACGTCATGTCTTGGGTGGCGGTGTCAGACAGACAGTACATACCGTAGATGATATTCTCCTTACTAACTTATCACTGCTCCATATAAGTATATGTAGATGATACGTAGACAGGGAATGTAACGTGTCAGACGTGTCAGATGCAAGCAGAGCCTCGAAACTCATGCAAATACTCCAAATGTTGCTGTATTATGTCATATCACTATGACAGATCTCGATAATAAAATCCATACTCCTTGGGTATTGCATACTGCCAGCGCTGATATGTCACCTTGTTACTTCCATTACCACGACCTTCCATAACCCTATAACTCCTCAGCCGACGCCAGACGAGAACGCCAATTCCTTCCGCGTGCGATAAGAGCGATTCGAGACGGACTATGCCGTCCAGCCGGTCGATCGAGTCGAGGCGTTGCGACCCAACTTAGCACGGCCGGTAAAGCGGCTACGTCTATCACGGTGAGTCCACCAGTAGGCACCGCTGGCGACGAAGCCGATCAACCACAGCAGTGCATTCGCTAAGTCGACCCAGACGGCGTTCTTCATTCGCTGGATATCGCTGTTGCCCTCGGGATCCTCGTGGATGTACATATTACCAAAGAGACCGAAGAGCGCGATCCACAGGACGAATAGGATGAAGCTCCAGACCGTAACTGCAGTAAAACGCAAGATGAACGGGACCATGTACAGTAACGCTGTTAGTGCGCCGAGAGCACCGACAACTTCAGCGTAGACCTGTGTGGAGACGCCTTGGTTAGCCAGGCATTTCTATATAAGCAAGGCTTTCGCATAGAAATGTCTCTAAATGAAAAGGCGTAAGAAGTTTGGCTTACCCATTTCCCATCCACGTATTTGCCTTGCGAGCGCGCGCGCTGGAGGTCCACGCCATATAAGCCGCAGACTGTGATTGCGAGGACGAATTGAAAGAAATGGAGGACGCAGAAGAGCAAATAGCTCAGTGTCATCCCTAGGATATTCATTATGGGCAGATATTATGTGAGAAGTGTAAAATGCGGCAGTGGCTGATGATTACTGCTGCGACCGAAACCCGTATTGACGATACTTCGCGCGATGAAGCTGTCGCGAAATGGTAACAGGTAGGAGGTCGCTTTCCAAAGTGCCTAAAAATTAAGACAAGATAAGGGAAATCATGGTAATAGAGAGCGTCACCGACTCAATTGGCCTTGGGAGATAGTTTAGGCGTTAAGGTTCCCGGCGAAGACCAAGGTCCACGGCAATCCCCAAAGGAAATTGCTGAGACGCTCGCATTGGCTAGCTACCTCGCTGGCATTTGGGGTAAACAGCTTGAAAAGAACTATGACGCAACTTGGATTTCCCAGAATGATACCCCGGCACACTCTAGACCCTTATTCCTTGCCCAATACAGATTGCCAAGAAAACGCCAACAAGCCACTCACCAAGATCTGTAAGATCGCAAGTGATCGATTTTTCGGTCATGGTCATGGCGCTATGCAATATGCAATGCGCTTTCTCATCTCCAACTCCAACTCAGACAAATTCGGCATCTCGTGGACGCATTGAGGCGTACATATCACTGCCACTTGAAGACATTGCCTCTCCTGCAGGCTGCCTAGCTTTCAGCTCGCATCTAAAAGCAAATAGCCTGCGATAGACGGTTCGGATGGGTTTTGCTTCTTGCAGAAGCTGAGCAGAGACATTTGTTCTATACCAGGTAGGTGGAATCTGAAAAGGAGGTGTTATTCTCAGGGGTTGCTATACATATCAATCGACATATCACATATTGTCGATGTTAGCGATTGCAGCTGGACCACAGCCCTCGTGTCCCTCGTGTTCCGCTCTTAACGTCGCAATATTGGCCAAGAGATGACGAAGATTCGCGAAGAAGTAAAATTCGACGAGGCTCTCAAACACTGGCGCTCCCTCTTCTCGGCCACCAGGTTTTACCTTCTGTAAAGAGACAGCGAGATTAACCTACATAGTGGATTATCCACTTCTTTAGGATTCTTCGGGTTCATTCGCTGTAGTTGAAGTTGTTTGCTGTTAGTCGGGCAACGTGGGACCCGGATTGTCTCGCCCGACTGCCCAATGAGCCCAATGAGAGAAGCACAATTTCTCTGCACCCCTCAGTTGTTATTGCACTTCCGTGTCACGATGCCACATTGTAGAAGAGCCGCATGGATTCTTAACGTTGCTGCTTGATTAGAAACTACTAGATTCGAGTTCGTGAAATCAGTATAAGTAGAAGGGTTCTCTGCCAGATCTGGGGGCCGCTGGAAGAGAGACGATGCTGACGCCGGAGCTCGTGGTCTGTCCGGGCTCCCTCCGATATTAGCCACCCCCGACTCCGTTGACGGGTGGAGTGACCCCCTACCTCTATCTTGCTTACCTGATGATTCTATTTTTGAACATGGACGTTATCGTTAGAGTATTCCCACATGTGGGAACTCCTTGACGATGTTCTCTCCTGCCTAGTAGAGATTCGCGCGGCCCCCAGCACACATGGAGGAACCAGACGTCGCTCAAGATGAATCGGGCCTGAACTGGACTTGGTATGAGAAGACGCTGCGATTGGGTCCCAATAGAAGCATTAAGGGGTCGTCTATAGCTATTATTGGTGGCGATTGTGTAAGTGATATCCACCTGAAAAGATTATATGTCACAACTAATAATATCTATCCAGGTACCTCGGCGTGATGGGGTGGAAGGCTCCGAAGAAGGCTTGCAGTTCAGCCCTACCAATATACCATGGGCTGCACAGCAGCACTCCTGTACAGCGCTGAACGCTACCTTGTCAACACCGAGGCAGCGGAACCGAGAAGTATTGGCTCGTTTGCGACTACCCATACGGTGGGTTACGACTCAACCTTCGATACAGTCTCGCTGCCTTCTCAGATACTACGTCGGTGGTGACCATGGACAAGCTGAAGAACCACTTAACATCCTGCATCACACCGACTTTCGATGGCGTAGGGTTATGCTTTTTCGTACCGAAGCGATTCGGAAGTCGTCAGGAGAAGGCATCACATGTCATACTCGAGCTCATCGCAACACACGGCGCTGCTCTCTGCTGACAAGCCCCATCAGCTCAGTTCGTTTCACCTATACTTTTCCAGATGGGGGCTTGGAGCAGGCATATTTGCTTCTTTTGTTGAAGTTGATTTACCGAAATCCTGGGTACCTAGGTATAGGTATAGTCATGCGACGCTGACGGCTAACTGAGCCACCGAACTTCTTCATCTGGGTATCTTGTACGCCTGGTACTAGGACCGGGACTCAGGGGTGATCTGAACTGGGCCAGTTCAAAGATGAGTAGATAAAAGGGCCATGACCAATCTCAACGAGATCTGATTTTCCACCATCCTCGCAAGACAGTCCTATCCCGTCAACGTGTTTAAACACAAGATCTCTTTCTTGATTCCAAGTCTTTCTACCAGCTCTTAAACATTTATCACTTCAACACCAACGCTTTCAAGACAAGAAAAGATAGTTTCCAACATGAGCAGCAGCGGCGACTACCAATACACTTCGAGCTACGACAACAACGGTAGCTCATCCACCACGAGCGACACGACGACGTCGACTTCCGACAGCGGGAAGAACCAGGCAACATGGCGCTGGGATTGTGTATGTGTTTAGTTCTTCTAATGTTCCAGGGCCACCACTGACATAACCGAAGTGCTCCTGCGCCAGGGGGTCTGGTATGAACAACTCATACCTCTATAGCAGCGACTGCACGGACTGCGGCCATAGCCGATGTGGTGGTTGCGATGTCTGGCGTACCGGTCTCTAGACAACTCTTACTAGGCACCAACATCATTTTGAGCTTATGTTTCGACCCAGATTTCCTTGGAGTTGTAGGCTGAAGCCATATGTTCGGTGTTGCCGGATGGGCTAACTGTGGGGGATTCGTGTTTGATTTCTCCAGGCGCTCAGGAGGTCCTAGGTACCTGTGGTGTGCGGATGGCTCGGGCGTTCTCTCGGCCGGCTGTATTCTCAAAGATTCCCTCTGTCGGCGCTACATCTTTTCACAGACGGAATGGCTCACGCCGGACTGGAATTCGGGAAAGGATCTTTTCTCTTGTTTAGAAAATTCACGGCATAGTTTTGGAGTTATGTATCCTTAGATCTCCTTAGTCTCCTAGAAATTCTACACCACTTTACACGTTCTAATGCAGACCCAAAGCACAACATGAAGCCCAATACGCCTGGGCTGCTACTATGAATATGCCACTGTCCCCGACCGTGGCCCCCTTTAGACCTTAGGCCACACGATCCTTGCGATTTTCTTTAGGTGACAGCCCCAAGGCTCATAGAGTTTTATGAAGTCACCCTCGGGCCAACGGGAGTCCACACAGCTCTGGATTATAGGCTCACTCGGTCAGATACATCTAGTCGGGCTGTCTCCAAGTATCTACACGTAACACAGGCCCCGTCGTACTGTAACTGTGATAAAGGCGTAAGCCCCAAGCATACCGAACGGAGTGTCTGATAGGCTCTACACGGCGCTTCACATGGATCCACATCACACTGTTGGAAGTGACACCAAGTCTATACCGAAATTCATGGCAGTTCTAGGCGTGTATTGGCCAATTAGGAGGTCAATTGGCCCTGGAGATTCGTTAAGGGGCCAGCGGGGAGGCGCGCCAAATAGCCCCGGCAGTTAAAAGGCACAGCCGGGAGACAATGTCTCTCAAGTGTATATATAATACGAACGGTTTCAACATCAAGGCAGCGACCAAGACTAGGCAACTGGCCGCCTTGCTTCCAGGCCGCATCGAACGCGGCCATCGTTTACCGAACCCTACCGAACAAACCATAGCCGGAGGCGTATCTGTCAGCCAGGGGGGCTTCCCGCGGAGAAACTAGCGGTGGGAAGAGAGACTAAAAAACATAGTCACTACCTATACACTCGCAAAACCCCATGGCTTTCGCCCCCGAGGTAGACAGCACGGATACATTACATAGGGGGCCGGGACTGCCTGTCATAGGCAAGACATGATCAAACACTTGCAGCTGAGTAAGGCTGCCCGCTGCCGAGCGTTTCGCATACATATGCTGTATCAGTATAGTCATCTTACTAGGCCCGATTGAGGTCAAGACCAGGCTGTTGCCTATCCAGGCCGCTCGAGGTGGACGTCAGGGAGAGAGTGAAAAAAAATTATCTGACCCCTAGCGTTGGGAAAATGAACTGCAACGTACAAGGTTGCGTTGGTAGTTTTGGGGTTTTTGGGCTGTGGCCTGGGTCAGTACGTGTCAAACAGGGGGGCATGGGGAGAAAGGTACTTGTGAGGCTCTGCTCATCCGGACCTCTCCGATAGAGAAAGAAAGTGATGAAGTGAGAGAATAAAAAAAGAGCTTTCTGTTTTTTTCTGGACCAAACGATAAGCATATCCGGGTAAAGTAAAGGAGGTTGCTGCTTGGCTGCATGGCTGCATGTCGTGACACATTGAGAAGATGACTAATATAATAATATACCATACACATGCATCTGATATGACACTCTTCCTTGCTTCTTCCCACATGCATTCGTTGCATTCTCCATTCCTCATTCCCACCCGTTCCAAAAACACCTTGTCAGAAAATTGATTCTCTTCTCTTTTACCGAAGATCTGAGCCGACAATCGCACTACTGCACTTTACTGCACTTTCATCCGGGAATGTCTCAGATGCAATTGACAGCTCAACGGTCACAGCCCCAGCCCTGACTTCACACGCAGGAGACTTAGACACACGGGCACAAATACCATGTAGCTAACCGGAAGCTTATAGGCGTAGCATGAAATTCGGTGAACGATTGGACTAGAAAATTCGTGGTCAGAGGTCTAATGTAAAGGGTATTTAGTGACCAATGAACAACCCCGTCATGGTTCCATAATCTGCGCCTCAATTGGACCGTCGCCTGCCGTCTTCTGCTGCAGTACGATTTTGTATTTGTATTTTGGTCACCGATGGGCTATTTTTTCCTCGGAACTCACCCTAAAACAACGTACATACATACATATAATACGAAAATAATCTATCTTTGCTTACGTACTCACTCTGTTTTTACTCAGGGTAGGCTGCTTACCCAGGGTTAGCCTTACGCGAGAGAGAGAGAGGGTAAGTTCTTAGTCAACCTCCTCGTTACCAAAACGACCACCACAATGGCTGCTGCCGCGCTCCCTAGCCCGCCCTTCCTGGCTATTTCGGGACTGCCCAACTTCCGCGACATCGGAGGGTATCCCGTCAGCGGTACCTCGGCTGGCGATGCTGAGAATGGAAGCAAGACCAGGAGGGTCGTACGCCGCGGGGTGGTCTACCGCGCCTCGGAACCGTCCAAGGTGACGGACGAAGGCGTCTCGAAGATGCAGGAGCTGGGCATCCAGAAGGTGTTCGATCTGCGCTCGGCTGTCGAGATCGAGAAGGGCGTGCAAGACGGCTTGGGCTGGCAGGTCAAGGAATGGGAGGGTGCCAGGCGCTTCTTCGTGCCCGTCTTTCTCGATCAGGACTATTCACCCGAAGCCCTCGCGTTACGCTACAGGAACTACTCCTCGAAGAAATCAGAGGTACGTATTCGCTCGCATCTAGCGATACATACACACACATCTCTACCATCTATGCGCTACACTACACACCTCTGGATTGTACGGGCGCGAAGTGAAGAGGCAGGCAAGTGTCCGATAGAGGCTTCGTTCGTCCGAAAGGATCGCGCTAGCCCCTCTAGCTCGGCCCGCGGGGTTAGGAATGAGGAAGCGGGTGCTTAGCAGGGCTCAAGGAGCAGCAAGCAGCAGTCCATGTCGCATTTGGGGGCCAAGCCTTGCCTCGCCTGGCCTGTTCAAGGTTTAACCTTCAAGGTTGAACGAACTGGTTCGAAACGGCAGATGGGGTCCGTTTGGGCTAAGCTGGTTACGCTCGCCTCTCTCTGATATCTTATTCGTTTCTGTGCTTGGTCGGTGACGGGACCGGCTACCTCCCACTCGCCTTGTTTGCATACTCTCTACATGCGCTAGTCGTTCCCCCAGCGGCTGACAGCTCAACCTTCCTATCTACCTACACACTTACTACACATCTGCCTAGCTAGACTGACTAGCTTTCTCTTCCATATGTAGGGCTTCATAGCAGCGTACATCGACATCCTCGCAGCGGCGGCCTCTCCGAGCAATAGCTACCAGCCGTTCAAGACGATTCTCGAGCATGTAACAGCCGCGCCTCCCTCTTCTCCGTCGTCATCGCCACCGGCTCCCTGCCTAGTCCACTGCACGGCTGGCAAGGACCGCACCGGAGTCATCTGCGGGCTAATCCTAAGCCTATGTGGCGTGTCGGACGAGGTTGTCGCCCATGAGTACAGCTTGACGGACCTGGGGCTGAAGGAACGCCATCCCGAGCTGATCACCCACCTCATGGACAACAAGGCGCTGCAGAATGATCGCGAAGCAGCTCAGAGGATGGTATCGTCACAGTACGTCCCCGTCTTCTACTGGTGCACACATGCAACCGCACTGCCCCCCTTGCTTTTTTGCTAGCTAACTATTGGTGTTGTGTGCTTGTTGCCTTACACTGTTTGCTTGTCTATATATCGAAGGCTAACCTTGTCGTTCAACAGAAAGGAGGCCATGCTAGGCTTTTTAACCAAGATCCGTGAGACGTACGGCACTGTTGAGCAGTGTGTACTGGACCTAGGATTACTTACACCTGATAATATTAAGCAGCTGCGGAATAACTTGATCGTGGATGTAAACGAGGAAGAAGTTGTGCCATGGCAGGACCATGCCAAGCTCTTGAAATCGAGTTCTTGAAATAATTGATGGGTATATGCATATCTTTAGAGTTTGTGTACATGAAGCTGGTTGTCCGATCTGGCCTTTCCCAGACGAGAATGGACCATACTGAGGGAGTTTATATCGACCCTTGTAAATAGCATTTCCAGCATATTCATACAATTCTTATACAAAGGTATCCGTGTCCATTTGCCCAATACCTGATCATGGTACCGAGGTAGGGATCTTGATCTCACCTTTGGAGCGATCGTAGGACGGTGCACCGTACCGCCAGCCAACGGCGTCCCGAGCTCTACCCTTAGGGCCAACATTCTCCGAGTTGATCTGCTTGAAGCGAAACTCGAAGCGCTTGGTGTGGACTCGAGTGGTATGCTTCTCATCCCGCGCGGCTTTGGCGAGCTCTTTGTCAGCCGCCTTCCGCTCCGACTCCATCGCAGCCTGCTTGAACCTCTCAGAGGCGCCCCATAACGGACGACCTTGCAGCACCTCTTTCTCCATTTGGATCAGTTCCGGATGGGGAACTCTCTCGTCCGCCGAGAGCATCTTGGTGTGGAAAGCCTTGGCGGCGTCGGCACGGGTAAAATGACGTGACTCGGACGTTGGCCAGAAAATTTGCTTCATCGTGTATGGATGAACGTGCAGCTCATTGATAGGCTCGAACGGCATATTTTGTTGGCCGACTCTGAACGAGTGCGTGGGCAGCATGGACAACACTGCCCTGGCGTACGGCTTCGCTAGCTTCTTCCCCTGGAGTGAATACGTTAGTGGGAGAAAAGCGTAGAATATTCCACTCAGAAGGCATAAGAGGCGTTGTTAATCAGAGAGGCTCGCAACAATGTTTGTAACCATGTAGATGTCTTAAAGACTTATCGAATTGGGTATGTTGATCATCATTCGAAACGCCAAATATGGACTTCCTGAGGAAAGGGGGGATAAATGGTGACCGACCTTAGCTACCCAATCCTTCTCGACTTCTTTTAGTCTTACCACGGCGGCTACTCTTCTAATGTCAACGCCTAATTCGGCGGACACAGCCTTTATGGTCTCGCCCTCCCGCATGACCTTCTCCCAGATCACTTCCCTCGCCTTGTCATCTAAGACGGGCTCGCTGATGAACTGGGGATTAAGTGGGAAGGGCCTGTTGTCATTCCGGTTGGATCCCTGTCGGAGATAATTGGTCTCGCCTGGATTGTTCTTGCGGTACACAGACCCTTGCCCATTGATCCATGTTCGGAATATGCGACGTGACTTGGTGAAGCGAGGTCGACTCGCAGTCGTCGAGAAGCTAGCCTTGCTCTGAAGACATGGTTGAGAGAGGCACCGATCCGCAATTGATGGGATGGTGTTTGGTATTCGAGGTGGCATTGTAGAAATATGTTGACACCTCGACTCGGAGGGTGAAGAAGCTTTAATACTAATTCTGAAGAAAAAAAAACCAATTAGAGTGGGACGGAGCTTAATGTCGGAATTGGAAGAATTTTAAAGCGGTATATCGTCTCCGGCTGGGTCCACTTGATCGGGCAGCGGTGGGTAAAGCTACCGGAGGTACTTCGATACTTAGGCAATCTTATCTGATACGCGGATAGACTTTTACGGGCTAAGACAGGACGGGAATAGGTCAACGGCAGCAAGCTGCAGTTCACTGCGACAGTACGCTGCTACAGTGCTTACAGTACCTACAGTATCTAGCCAGCACTTAAAACCCTTTGGAATGACCGGCAGTTCTCTTTGGAGCGGCTCTATCGGAATTTGGAACTCTGCTTACTTAAATGTCCACTCGGCTATCGAATCTATCGGCCGTTGAATGCTCGAATCAATAGTAAATGCTTGGCATGTCGGACGCATCGTTGCACGCTTATTCGATCTCTTTTGTCGTTTTTTTTCTTGGGCTGCAGGGTATCAGGATAGAGCCGAGTAGGGGTACAAACAACCCAACGATCTATCATCTAGCCAGGTTTTATTCGAAAGAAAGTGTCGGAGTGTACACAGACCACAGACACTGCAGATATCATAGACTAAGAAAAGACACTAAGATCAAGATTAATTGAAACGCGTCGTCGACACGACCAAGGATATAAGAACACAAGGAGCCGGGAATCCTTGCTTAGTTCATCCACCTCATCCATGATCGCGATCCCTCATGCACGAGAGCTCCCATAATTCCCTAAAGAGATTGATATCCACCGCCCGCACCGCTGGCTTTGGACAGGTGTCGCCAGGGAAGGTGTCCATCCTGCCCATCCTGTCATACCATCCATTTTCATCCTATGCCTATGTACCTAGGTAGGTGCAGGCCGGCCTAGGTGTGTATGTCTATACCCGCCAATTCCTACCTACCTAACCCAACCTACTTTATGCTCTATGCAGCCCCATTTGTGCCGTTCCTTCTATTCGTTCCATCCCGCACCAACAGCCTTTTTGGTTACTCTTTACTCTGGGTGCGCGGGCACGGTGGTAGGTCATAGTTGGCCGTAGCCCACGAAGGCCTCGCTTCGCATTGGTATAAGCGCGAAACTGGGATTTTTCCGCCTCCCGCTAGCTATCATAGCAATAATACCTCCCTATCCTTTTCCTTACCACTTACATTAGCTATCTACTCGGCGTACTGTTTTAATGTACAGTGCCTTAAGTGACTACCTCCTACCTACCTAAGTGACATGCACGTATTATCTACCTAGGTAATTACATATATTGGCTGTCCATCCGTAACCCGGCATGTAAACGAGCGCAATTCGACGACTCCCGACTCCTTCGGCCTCGCTGCACATCCTACTCTGTTTTGTGTTCTGTTTTTCTATTTTTTTTCCGTCTCTACTTTCCCTTGTCTAGTCTATTTCCTTCTTGTACAATTGCATTGTATGAATCCACGGGCTCGGGTCCGCTCGAATTAAATACCTCCCGTCTTCTATCACCCTTTCACAGCGTCGATCTCGTACTGCGGCGGTGTTATAATTCCCTATGCTGCACGACGGTAGGCCAGATGGGTGATCTCAAAGCCCGTATCAAGGCCAAACTCCTGCGAAGACACAGCGCCGTCCCATCAGTAAAACCAGACAAGCAGGATATTGGCCGCGATAGGACTTCCAGTAGCACGCATACTCAAAGCTCAACTACTGGCTACGCAGCATCATCATTAAGCACAGCAGCCGGCGACGAGAATGAAGCGGATGATATAGGCCACGTCGCCAAGGATAAACCCGGCTACGGCTCTGTAACGAAGACTAAGGGATCCAACAACAGCCCAATTCGACATGTGGAAAATGCCAAGGTGGAGATGAAGAATGGGAGCAAGAACGAGGAGAGTAATGGTAATGGTAATGTTGAGGGTGAAGGAAAGGGCGAAGGTGGTCAGGTTGAGACGGTTCCACCGGAGCTAGAGCAGCTAGACCGAGCCGGCAACGGCAACGCTCTAAGCTCTCAAACTGAAAATGCTCTGAAAGCCAAAGCCAACTTGACCCCATCAACTCCCATATCCATAACTGCCACATCTCCAACTATTCCCATTCCCATTCCCACCACTATCAAGTTTAAGTCAACCACCAACTTAGGTAACGATCTGCATCATACCATCAATCCAACACTTCCTACCGTCACCACGCCTGGTACGCCCACTTCTCCCACTTCACCCACTTTGCCAGCTTCGCCAACTTCGCCAACTACAGTTCCGGATGCAAACCTTCCTGCTGCCACACCACTCCCCAGCATTCGCGAGCATCGCCCCGCTACCACAACTTTGGTCCCTCACTCTCTTCTTCAACAACTAAAAGCGGCCCAAATAGATTATCATCACGACGACAACGACGACCATCTTCGCAGACCCACATCCGCCGGCCGCACTCTCACCCCCTCAGGGTCCCTCTCCCGACCTACAGGTCCACCGAGACGACAGAGCATCCTGCCGAATCGCCAAACCGCTTTGATCAAAACCCTGCTTAATACGGGCTATGCTGCAGACCCGGGCTTAGGTGAAGCGGATCAACTATTACCTATAAGTGGAAACATGGTGACTAGGAAAGTCTGGGTGAAAAGGCCCTTGGCCTCTCCCACGCTGATCACGATAAATGAAGATGACCTGGTAGACGATGTCCGCGAATTGATCCTACGGAAATATGCCAACTCCCTTGGACGAAACTTCGATGCCCCGGACCTGTCACTTCGGATATGTGATAGAGAGCAGCAGACGAGCCGGCTATTGCAGCCCGACGAACCTATGGGTAGGACGCTAGATGCTTATTATCCTGGTGGCCAGTCCGTTGACGATGCCTTGTTGATCGACATACCCAGCCGCCGAACTCCCAAAGCCTCTCCGAATCCCAGGTTCTACACCGACGACCGGCCTCACGAATCCGGTAACGACTACTTCCCACCGTACCCGCCAGTTCCTCAACACCCCAGCACATCTTCTGCGACGGCCCTGAATCTGAATGGCACACACCAGCTCCATTTCCCGTCGTCGTTGGCCGTCATAAACGGAGGCCAGCTACCACCACTACCGTCTCCCGGCAGTACGAGAAGACTGGGATCGAGGCCTAAGATGCAAAGGATGCATACTGCGTCGCCAGTCTCTACTGTTGCCAACAGTCATACTTCACAGACTGGAGCTCCGCCTACCACCGGTATGCACAACTACCCAAGACAACCGCGTTCAAGGACTCATTCAGGTGCATCTTCAGACCAATCCAACCACCCGCCCGCCGCTCCGGCGATCCCCACGCCACCCGTTCCGGAGCGTACCGCCACGCCGCCCCCGCGCGTGTCCTCGCCCCGCCCCATCAACCGCCCGAAGAAGAGTAAGAAGCCTATCGAGCATCCATCGCTGCCGCCCGGCATGTTGAACGGCGGCGTTCCGCCCATCAACGTGTTGATCGTAGAAGACAACATCATCAACTTGAAACTTCTAGAAGCGTTCGTCAAGCGCCTGAAGGTACGGTGGCAGACGGCCATGAACGGTAGGGAGGCAGTAAACAAGTGGCGTGCCGGTGGGTTTCACTTGGTGCTGATGGATATCCAACTGCCCGTCATGAGCGGCCTCGAGGCCACGCGAGAGATCCGCCGCCTCGAGAAGGTCAACTCCATCGGTGTCTTCTCGTCGTCCGCTAGCAGCCCGCCCGACGAAGTCAAAGCTGAGCCTGCCGAGGAAGACAAGCTTGTCAACACAGAGATGTTCAAGAGCCCCGTCATCATCGTGGCGTTGACGGCCAGCTCGCTGCAGAGCGACAGGCACGAGGCTTTGGCGGCTGGGTGCAATGATTTCCTTACCAAGGTAAGTTAAGCTCTCCAAACACATTACGCAGCCTTCCTGTATCTAGTATAGTCTGCTAACGAGTGATTACGCAGCCCGTTAACTTCGTG
Organism: Hypoxylon perforatum; assembly: GCA_028571165.1. Lineage (NCBI taxonomy): Eukaryota > Fungi > Ascomycota > Sordariomycetes > Xylariales > Hypoxylaceae > Hypoxylon > Hypoxylon perforatum. The sequence goes on along the minus strand of JAOXNQ010000006.1, from coordinate 826,973 downwards.
TGGCTTGAGCGGAAGGTAATGGAATGGGGTTGTATGCAAGCCCTGATCGATTTCGACGGCTGGAGGAAGTGGAAGGACTTCTCCCAGAAGGCTCAGGAGAACGACTCTAAGAAGGCGACTGCTAATAAGATGCCTAAGAAGAATCGACTTTCGATGACGGCGGCTGCGTAAGAACTGCGACGACTTAATGTGTATGTCTTTCAGGGGTCGTTTCCCCGTGGACTTTGGAAGTTTGGGGAACGGCGGCTCGAAATCAAATTTCTCTTCTTCTCTTCTCTGTATTATTCCAATGCAGAGAAGACCTTTAATAATTTACTGGACTACCTAATTATCGAAGGGGGACACGAAGGCCTTGAGCACTTTCGCATATGGATACGGCCCTAATACTCTTTTTCTCTTCTTTCTCAGGTCTCCTTTGCACGAGTCGAGAGAAAGATTTGTCTCTTTTGGTACGGGATTATTAGTATTTACTTGTTTGGTGCCCTTTCTGGGGCGGCAGCGGCGTGCGGAAATTTTATTTGGGAAGAGCGAAGGGCGACGACAAGGCAACAAGGGAAACGACGATATACATACGGAAACACGACTAGCGAAAAAAACGGAGGGCGGCGGCGGCTGGCGGCGGTTACACATACCTGTTCAGAATGCTATGATACCATATTTTACGTACACAAAAAGTATTGAACGATACAAATTCTTTTGATCTTGGGTCGTCTCTTCTGCTATCGTCCTAATCTGTAGATGGTGGTGTGTGTGTGTGCTTCGTGAATATCTTGCTTTGCCTATGTATTTTGCTACGTGACATCTAGTATGCCCCCTTTCTACTATCAAATCCCTGGAGAGTGGGAGGAGATATAACTAGGTCTGGACCGCTGTACATCTAGCGAGCTGCTCATCCTCTTCTGATTACATCTAGGCATGTCTTCAACGGCTGAGTGAGAATTCTTACTTTGAAACCAGGTGAGAACTCACGTGAAATATAGAAGCACATTGTTTCAGAGCAGCACATAGTGAGTGATATTGATATGTAGCTCTAGAGCCGGCTAATAACATCGTTAGATGACAGCATCGAGAAATACCCTCTAGGGAAATGATCCTTAAGGATAGGGACCATATCTCGTGCTTATGAAGATGCTAAGCTCGTATGTTTACACATAGTAGGTCAGACGATTAGAGGGGCCCTATTGCCCCTTACATTCAACAGATAACCAACAGCACAATTCACAAATCGGCAAATAATCAGCTGTAAAGCAAAGACCTTCATGTTTCCATTTCACCAATTTCTATATTAATATTCCGATGTTATCCAGAAGCCCTTGAGGCCTTGATTCTATAGAGACCAAGTTCGTCTCCCGAGCCGGCCTAGTAGCCTACCTACTTCCAAGTATCTAGATAGGTACGGAATCCCAAGTCACAATGTCCTTTCCGCGTAAGTAATGCTCCCAGGTTAGTGCAATCCTGCATGAAAACGCCTCGTGTGATGTATCCATCCCGCCGCCATCATGCAAAACCAAACGCCATCCCAATGCTTTGATCTATTCCGGAAGGCAGCGAGCCGGCCAATAATGCTACCAAGACCAGTCGATGGGGGCGCGTATGGGGGTATAAGTTGTCGTTCAAACTGAAAAGGGAAGATAAAAAGGCCACCATAATTCGTGTAAAATCATTATTTAATGAGCGCCATTCCAGAGTTGTCCGACGACTCCCACGACTATTGGGAGTCGTCTGGATTACTCTTCTCGGCCTCCTTGTCGGTCTCATCGACCTGGTCCAGCGTCGACTCCTTTTCAGCAACTTCCTTCGTCGGAGTCATTGGCCGACTGAGAGGCACTGGCGTTCCTAACCGTAAACTACTGGCAGAAGCCTGGCCTTGCAAGGTACTCGCCATCTTCAACGAGTTGGTTCGTAAGTGACTCGGGCCACCGCTCATACGTCGAACTAGAGTAGGGTTGGGCCGATCTTGGTCCGCCTGCCACTGCGAGAATTCTCTGGAGCTCCACGAAGCACGGTGTACCCGGGCCGCGCGAGGCAGACTATTGACCGAATGCCGCGAACTGACACTAGCAGTACGCGGTCTCCCTTTCGTAGTACCGGGAGCGAACGAGACAACGCTGGGTACGGGCGGCGGATTCATTTCTGCCAAGTAGTCGTCATCTTCGTCTTCAATTTTTGGAGTCCGTCGAACCGAGGTTACCGCAAAGTACGGCTCTTTGGCAAGCTCTGGGAATTTGTCTGATGAGCTAGTCTCAGGTTCTCCTTGAGGCTTCGGTGGTGGAGGCTGATCGGTAGCCCGTCGTGCGATGTGCTCGAAGTATTGAATCCGAACCCCCTCGAGTCTTTCTGAAGTGAAGTACTCGCGGTTCCGGGATAGCGACATCCATGAGGAGATGCCTCCGAGGACTATTAAGATCATCAACGCAATCGTAAGGAGACATTGGATGACAATAATAACGACCCCGATCACGGTCACCACTATGCGATTTAGGTTGAAATCGGGGAGGAAAGCGATAGAAAGACCGGTCGTCGCAACTCGGGTAATTGCTAGTAACCAAACCGCCAGAGCTGTATTGCGTTGTCCTTCATAGGGGTTGAGTGCCGCAATGATGACAAGCGCAAGTATGTCGACAATGAATAGGCCAAAAACTTGAGCAAGTGGGCTACCGGCAGCGCCCCCAATGAAGCATGCTCGAATGAACTGATATGCTAGCCAGAGGGAAAAGAACCACCATCTTGATAGTCGGTATCGTGCAGACAACCAACCAAACCGTTTGACATACGGCTCATCCTGGTGGACGTTCTTCCGGTTCGCATCGTTATCGACGAAGTGCCACCGGACAAAGGGTATCGAACCAGCCGGCTTCTCTCCCAATTCTTCTTCCCTCAGTTGACTGAGACGTACCGGCATAACGCAGGGGATAAAACCCATCATCTTGGCTCGGCGTAGTAAGATACGATCGGGATCGACAGAGAACGTGCTGAAACGCAACCGAAAATGAACCGCATATATGACCAGGCCACCAACTCCAACCATAAAGATAATGAAGACAACAGCGGCGATCGCGGTAGGTCCGGCTGAGCCATGGATAGCAAATTGAAACATGGCTAGCGTAATCAAGGAGAAGAACGCGATAAACAGCGTCCTCAGAATAGCAAGGCTTAGATATCCTGTCCAGTGAGACCGGAAATACTCCAGGCGATCCTGTTTAATCCACTTCAGTTTCACCAAACCTTCGAGGGAGTACTTGAAGGCCACCAATAGAGAAATGACGAGACCCAGGACGACGAGCAGCCATATCAATGCGACGATGAAGGCATTCGGAGCTGGAATGCTCAACGCAGATAGTTCGCCTGCGAATCCAGTCCAGTCTCCTGGCAGGGGCATTCCAGGCTGTACTGGATCGCCATTCCAGTTGTAGTCGTAAGGGTCATTGGGATCATAAGGCTGCCTCTTTGCCAATGTATTGATAGCGTCTTTCACACTTTCCGGTGTTCTCTTGTAGAGCTCGCTTGCAACGTCCAATGCCAACGAGCGGCCATAGATCTGTTGAGTTAGTCCTCCCTGGTTGTTGATGACCGTCGAGCCCGCTCCTCCAACCTGGCTTACATTGCCGCTAACCCCGACGAAGGGGTTTATCGAGTCCACAATACCCGCGCTTGGTACCAGACCGGCCGCCCACGCAAAGTTGCTCCACCAAGCCGGCAGTACGCTAGGCCACGGTAGAGACAATGCGCCGGAGTAGAATATCGACTGGAAAGTCTCGAAGACGACGAGGACGGATAACGAATGTGCGTAATGGTTCCTCATATGGGGTATGCTCACGCCGTAAGCTGCAGTAGCAAAGGAGGCGATGATGGCCACGATGGTGAAGATACCCAATACGGTGCTAATCGAATCAGGTTGAGAGAAGGAGTGGCCATTCTTCATAACTGCTTGGAAACATCCAATCTCAGTCTGGCTCGAGTTGGCGAATATCTGAATCCTCGCAAACCCTTCGAGGTCGGGAACCTCGTAGGCGATCTGTGGAATTCCGGAGACCTGCTGCGGGCCGACCTGGAACAAGGCGAAGGCCTGAATAGGTATCGTGGCGTTCAAGGGGCACATGCTGGTTTAGATAGATGAGTATTGTAGACATATGCATTCGTATCAACTGGGGTGATAGGTACCTATAGATGTTCACCGTACACGGATTTACTGTCATAGAGAACCTACTTTCTCCGTAGGCCTCGACAGATATATACACTAACCAGACAGTTAATTCGGGATCTTTCAAAAAATAGAGACGGGCCGCCTCACTCATAACGCTTTCATTTCGTATATTTGTGGTGCCATCAAGATGGAACAGGATGGTCGAGTTATCGTAGTAGAAAGCGGCATCGAACTTGGTAACGTTTAGCAAGCTCTGCCCACCGAGACAGTCGCCGAAATCGCCCGTGTATAAAGCCGGTGTCCTGTCAAGCGCCAGGTTTTTGTTAGTGACTCCATCGAGACCCGTGCCGGTTATATATTGCGTCTCTGCGTGTGATGTCGGTATTAGGGTTAAACCACCGAGGGCGGCAAGTATCAGTGTGCGGAACTGGCGATGGGCTAGCATCTTCGCGACGAATTATACCCTCGAGGGGCCATAGACGAAAGCACGACGGGTGTATTATACGGGGAGGAATATCGAAGAGTTCTGTTAGTTATCGCAATCACTTGTCGTTCGTTCGGTGAGCTCGAATATTAAAGTCCGGCGGATAGCTACGACTGTGGGCACCGAGGTGTGTGTCTCGGCCGGAAATAAATAGAGAAATGCCGTCGGCTACTGTGCTACGTCTGTAGTTGCAAGTGATAGATTATCCGTCCAATAGACTGGCTACGTAGGCGGTCGTGTAAACCAATGATAAAGAGCGACGTGTAGGACAAGCCCGAGACGGTGAGTAGACGCAGTGGCTTGGATGACAACTACGTGCTGTAGGTTATTGTGGTCATAAAACCGCGTCGGGGAGCAAAGTGGGATGTATGAATCACGAAAAGCGACTGGGGGGAGGAAGCATGGGAGCGGTATGGGACGATATCAATACTTTAAACTTGGTAAGCGTGTCCGGCAAGGTTGCCGAAACCCTACTTATCCCTATCCTTTGTCATTATCGGGTATTGACATGGCAAAGGTGGAAAGACACATTAACTCCCGCAACTTCCGTGCTCCGTATCGCGAGATCCATTGGACCTCTGATGGAAGAGCTCGGATAGTGGAGCTCTGGGCTTGTCTGGGTGTGCTGCCCAAGCCGTTTTGATCGGGGCCTGACAGGGGACCGAACAGGGACCGGACAGGGGGTTTAGAGCCCAGACAGGGCTGGTCCCAGGAGCCAAGATCGTATATGGCTTCGAGTGGTGCTTTCCATTGGTGCACCTAGCCCTTAACGGGAAATCGGATCCCACCCCACGTTCACTTATCCTATCTACATAGTACCTCTGATGAATAAAGCTTGACAGAAGACTCTGTCGATAACCATCTGTCTATCTTGCGATGCTTGTAAGCTTATAATTCAATCGATGTCTCTTGTCATCTCTTATATGTCATAATGTGTCACTTACAGAGGGTGTATAGCTACCTAAAGTGTCAAACATGTTCCAAAAACAAGCGTCTAGGCGCTTTAGCACGACCAACGTACCACAGCTATGTCAGCCAGTCAAGTTAATTGATTCACTTCTGCCAGGGCCTAACATTCGCTACGTATCTGGAACCCTTGCGACATGCATATGTACATGTAGGTAAGACAATGAATGGTACGGGCTGCCAGGCCCGAGAAAAAGCTTATTGAGCCCAAATTGTCGATAAGGTACCGGAGCTTTTCATCCATTAATTGAGGTAGATATGAAATATTAAAATACGACGCTGCTATATTGCTCGGTATGGTATAACTGAACAATTTCCTAAATTTCTGGAAACAGGTAGCCTGCCAGTCAGCCAGCTAGTTTATTATATTTTAAGGGCAAGCCCTCAGGTTTCGTTATGTGCTAGATACGGGCAAGCAATCTCGAAGGCGCCCGGTGCTTCTAGCTGCCTCCCGATTGGCTTATGCGTTTGCTCAACCTCTCACCGCATACGCACGTCTTTGGCTGGCGTAAGAGGGGTTTGTAACGCAAGGGAGGTCTCCAAGTCATAGGACTATGTAGCGATAGGCTGTTGATGTTGAAAAGTTTTGCTTCGTGCAACGGCCGTGGCATCAAACAAACTTCGGATAGAGTACTATGTAACATGCTGAGAAGCGTTCGTTAGACTTGAGACGAATATCCATATATCCAACAGATGCATTTCATAGTACACACACGAGCTCCTGTGACTGTCAGGACTTAGAAAAGGGGATGAAGTCATGGACAATGCTGATGAAGTAATAGAAACACCTGTTAGTTGGGATAGAACTGCTAGGAGAGTTAGTTGATAAGACCCAGGACAACATTAAATGACAACACTTTCTCAAACACGCATATAAATGGTTTGAAAATCCGATTACTAGTTGCATTGACTGAAGCCTCGCAACCAGTCCCCTCTCGTAGTGTAGATCGAGGGAAGGAGGCGAAAAATTGGTATCCTCCAACTCGAAAAAAAGACTACCTAATGTGCAAACTCCGACCCTATGCACATGTGGTGTGGATGCATTATAATAAGATGACATTAGACGTTGAAAGTAGGCCGACGAAGACCTTTAAACCCTCAAGCAAGTTCAGCACCAAAAAAACCGGCCCATCAAGAACCTCCCTCTTTACCAGACAGGATCTTTTGGAATATCCTGACCCAATCCCCATGAGATTGACCAAGTAGGCAGGTGGGCGGTTCGTCCGGTCTGAACACAAATGCAAAGCGGCAAAAAGCAAAAGAGTACATGAGTTGGAATGGTATCCGCGGTTTTCGTTCGTAAGCGTCGTGACGAAGTAAAGCAACGCAATGCTTGGCCTGGCTAGAACAGTGACAGTCTAGATAGGCCCTAGTTCTCCTCCTCTTCCTCAATAGGGGCTGGCGTCTTTCTTTCATTCCTTCGCTTGGGACGCCTATGTCTCGAGCTTGAGATGTTACTCGCTGAATCCTCTGGAGCGATGTCGACATCGTCACCTCCCCAGTCGCTTTCGCTGGTGACGCCGTCGTCATCACCGACAGCCCAAGGCGGTCGCTCCGGATACTGCGAGTTGCCTGATAGCTGCGGCAACACATCAATTCTTCCGGCTCGACGATGCTGCATGCTCATCAATAAGGCAGTGTTACGCTGGCGGAGAGCGTTGCGCATAGCTTGGGCACGCTCGTGGAGTTTTTCGAATGCGTCTTCCAGGTACTCCATGCCTTGATATATTTCTCGTTCTACTTCAGCCAAGACAGCCATTTCGACTTCTTCGTCGTAAGATACAGGCTGACGACTATGGCCAGGTGCAGTAGATGATGATAAAGATACGAATGATGCGGGCGTTGCTCCGCGCGAGTATATGCCAGAGAAGGGCGTTGTACTACGAGACGGCCCGAAACCTTGTCCATGGCGCATACTAGGTCCTCGAGATAGCGGTCGTGGAGACGTAAAGCCATTTGCAGGTGTGGCACCTCGGGATAGTGGGTAATCAGCAGCAGCTTCAGCGTCTGCCCCAGACCAAAGGAAGCCGTCAAACCGGCCTGATATGAGAATCTCCCACTCTTGAGGACTGATATCGGTGATAGTCGCGAGAAGATCATGCTGGAACGGGTGCTTAACGAGGAACACGGCAGTCTCTGCATCGCGAGGCGATTGAGATAGGCGGTAGAGACGCTGAAGCGCCAAACCTGTCTTGACCATGAAATCGGTCCTCGGTTTGCGCATTGGTGTGGGGGCTCGCATAGCAGGCTGTAGCTCCCGAGCCCCGGTTAATAGGGCATTGAAGTACGGTCGCTCCTCCTGATCAAGGTTGGTTAGGATGGCGAAGGTTAATGTCTCGTCGTCGATTTCAGAAGGTGCCGGTGCAGGCGCTTCCGCACAGTTGTTCATCCATCGATCCACTGCAGATCTGACCTTCTTAGACTGTCGCAAGTAGTGGTCCCTGAATTCCTCCGCAATATCAGGGTCTAATTTGACGGGGGAGGATGGCCGAGGGGGCATCTCTGTTGCGATCTCAACTGCATTTGCACCAAGAGAAGCAATATCGAAAGGAGGCCAGGAAGGCAATTCTACCCTGCCTCCCACTCGCTCAAGAACCTCGCCCCATCCTAAACCATGATGATCTTCTGGATACTTCTCGCACATGATACAAGTGCAACCCTCATCAGGAAGATCTCTCGAGAATACATCCTCCAGTCGGTCCAGCAAACGACGCGCTACTGATTTATGTCCTGTGGCAACTGCAACTGAACCTTGCTTGTCGAGCACCGACTGATACTGGTCCAGGAGGTTATAAAAAGGAGCAAACAATGTCTCCGCACCTGCTAGTGGTGGGTTTGATGGCCGTGTTCCATTCAGGCGTGGTATCACGGATAGGAAATTCTTGGGTACAGGATGAGTCAGGCCACCGTGCTGCAGAAGATAGTCAATTCGTGGGACTTCTTGTGAAAGATTCAAAGGGGGTGGAGGCGGAGGCGGCGGAGGTGGAGGGCCGAAGTCGGTTGCCGGAGTTGCTGTAGGCGTGGGACGTTCGTGTTCCTCCAGCCCAATATCACGACTAGGCTTCTCATTCGGAAAGGTCTGCGGCGGTGGGAATTGCGGTGTGATTGTAGGGGTTTTCGGCGAGGAGTCCTGGATCGAGTCTGGCGAGTCTTCTGCCTCGGCCGGGCTGGGAACTCTTGGAGTTCTAGAGGAAGCTGTCCGTTTGGGCGCAACAGACGTAGCGGTGGATACGGTCTTGTTATCGCTAAGGTTAGAAGCACCATCTTGAACAATCTTTATACCTAGTGGTAGAGGGGGCGGCGGAGGTGGAGGAGGTGGGTATGCTGGAGGAGATTGGATGGTCGTTGCCTGGCTCGAGGCCTTGGACTTAATAGATATTTTCGACTTGTCGTCATTCCTGGAACTGGATCGTGACACTCCAGACGTTCTTGATATTGGTCTTTCTGACCCGGAACCATAATCTTCCCGCAGTCGCAAGTTAGAAGCCTTGGTGCGTCTTTTCTTCTCTTCCGATAGGTCTGTCTCGGGAGGACTGGGAGGTCGGTCTTCTGTCTGTGCGCTTTTTCTGGTGGCCGAACCGCCCGTGGATTTAGACCTTCTTATGTCGCTAGCACCAAGATCTGTTGTATCCGGGGTGAGGGGATCATCGGGATTGGCAGAGGCTCCCACCTCTTCGTGGCTGTATAGAGTTTCCCTGCTGTATGCCTTGTTGAAGCTGGGGTATGGCAGGCTGACTCTGCTACTCGAGAGGGATGTTCTGGAAAGTTCGGGCACCAGGTCGCTCATAGATGACGTCTTCCTGTCGAGGTCTCTGTCCCTATCCCTCTCCTCCTTGGTTCGGTGTCGTCGGTGGGAGGAAGTATGGGAGTCACCATCGGCGGTAGATCTGTGCTTGGAACGATGGGATTTATGGCGTTGGTGACTGTCCTTGTCACTTTTGGCGTGTCCTTTATCCTTCTCTCTGTCTCTGTCCCTATCTCTGTCGCGCTCGCGATCGCGCTCGGTCTTGCTGCGCCGTCGCTCGACTTCAGGGTCCTTGGAGCCCATTGTGGCGGACAGTTCGAGCCCGACTGGGCCCAAACTGCTAGTTCAGAGTTTAATTAGTAGACGGTCTGTCAAAGTTTTGTGGAGGATACAGGATGTCCTCGGTAGAAGGGCGAGTTGTCAAATGAATTCAATGGTTTGGTAGTTGAAAGGGGTCGATTTGAAAGGGATTATCGGGAGGTGTAGAATGTAGAATGCATAGAAAAGTGGTGAAAGCAGCACGAGGCATGCATGTTCTAAATGTAGGAAGATGTGCTGGATGTGAAGGGTCGCTGGATGGCGGCTGTTGGGTCTTCGCCGCGCTACGCAGCCGCCTGTGATTCGATGGAAAGGCTGTGCAGGAGCGGGTGCGAGGGTGTGAATTGGGGAATCAGTGGTATCCCTGTAACCCGTATGGATGGCATGGGTAGCATATGTATTTATAGAGGGAGTGCCCGCAAAATAGACATATGTATTTATGCAGTCTTGTTTAAACAGGTATCTATTATTAACTTATGCAGTCGTACGTAGGTAACCCTCTTTACATTGTTAGAATGCCTCTTGCCTCTATTTATATTTAAGAAATCTTATATTTTAAGGATGCATGATATTTTATCTTCTTGTGAGGTATGTTTATACGACAATGAATTGCCTGCACAGGTATTTACACGCATCTATTACTTTTGGAAGTATCTGGTTAGCTTCATCTTATTCATCTACCCCGCAAAGCATGACAGCTGAATGAATATGGGGAGGGGCATGTGGTAAAAGCTCCATATTGAGTCAAGGTCTAGCTGTGAAACAACCGATTTCTATTTCTCTGTTCTAATATGGGTTATATAGTTTTACTTGTAAGTCTACGGTAACTCCAGCTACCTAGCTGGCCTCTGTGTAGTAAATCGCACGTTCTGTCTATCATATATCATGTTTTCTTGCCTTCTTCCCTTCTTCCCTTACCCCTTACCCGTCGCTAAAATGCTATCCTTTATAAACCCTAGAGGAGAATTTGAGAATTCGTAGATTTAAGCCTGGCCTCATAGACGATCCAAGAGACCGCGGCTCTCGAGCATCAGCACGATCTGGTGCACGATAGACCGCACCGTCTGCTTCTGCAAGTCCACCACTAGATCAGCGTTGGCGGGGGCCTCATACGGGTCATCGACGCCGGTGAAGCCCTTGATCTCGCCGGCGCGCGCCTTGGCGTAGATGCCCCGCTTGTCTGTCTTCTCGCAGTACTCGAGCGGGGTAGCCACATGGACGAGATAGAAGTCGCCGTACTTCTCGACCGTCTCCTTGGCAGCAGCTCGGTCGGCGTCGAACGGCGCGATGGGCGCGGCGATGACGGCGGCGCCGGACCGTGTCAATTCGCCCGCGACGAACGCGATACGCGCAATGTTCTTGCTGCGGTCTTCTCGGCTGAAGCCTAGCTCTGACGATAGCTCGTGTCGCACGCTCTCGCCAAGAAACATGGAGACCGATCGGCCGCCCTGCTGGTTTAGGGTCACTTGCAGCGCTCGTGCGATCTGATCCTTACCGCTGTTCGTGTAACCCGTCAAGAAGACGGTAAATCCCTGGGCAGCTCGTGGGGGATGCGATTCCCGCAGCACCTTGACGACCTCGGGGTACGAGAACCACTCGGGGATATCTCGGCCGCTTCTCAGTCTTGATCGCAGCTCCGTGCCCGAGATGTTCAGGGTGCGGGTGTCCTTGGGAATCTGATCAACAGGGGCATACTCGTCCTTGTCAGGCAGGTAGGTCATCATCTGGAAAGGCACGACCTCAATTCCAAGCTCGTCGCGGTATTTCTCAACCGCGTACTGAGCATCGTAAGGGCCATAGAAGTCGACGCCTTGGCTGTTCTTTCCGGGACCGGCGTGGTCACGGCCGACGATGAAGTGGGTTGCTCCGTGATTCTTGCGGATAATGGCGTGCCAGATGGCTTCGCGGGGACCACCCATTCGCATAGCCAACGGGAGCAGGCCCAAGACCGCCATGCCATTAGGGTATCTTGGCAAAAGCGCCTTGTACACGCGCACTCTTGTGAAGTGGTCAATGTCACCGGGCTTCGTCAAGCCGACAACGGGGTGGATGAGCACGTTCGCATAGTGCGAGCGAGCCGCGCGAACAGTCAACTCTCGGTGTGCGCGGTGCATGGGGTTTCTCGTCTGGAAGGCGACAACCCGGGTCCAGCCGAGCTTGTCAAAGTGTAGTCGGAGCTCAGCCGGGGTATCTGTGTAGGACCGCAGATTAGTTTTGACATGACGAGATTATAAGCTGAAATTCAACTTACATCGGAGGTCCACGAAGTCATAGTGCTGTAAGCGGTTAACTGCCTCTATTTTGCCTCCCACGTAGAAGTCAGAAGCAGTTCTGAAGAGGTACTTGACAGCGGGGTGTGCCTCGTCATCGCTTCCGAAGACTTCCTTGGCTTCGAGGACCCTATTGTGTTCAGCTGTGTTAGTGGCTTGAATGATGCAAGACTAGACAGACAGGGCTTGGCTCGTACTTGTCCGGCTTGTAGATATCGTCTACTGTGAGGATAGCCAGGTTCCTGTCGTCACGAAGATCGCGCAGCGTCACTCGGACACCTGCCTTAAGGCCCACCTCTTTGATCGTCTCTTCGGACACATCCAGGGTGATGGGCATGCTGAACAGCGCGCCATCGGCCAGCCTGTTCTCCTTTACGACACTACGTAAGAATGTCAGCATGAGGTCCTACTGTCCACAAAGCTATGTGGTCAAATACCCATTATAGTCGGCCTCGTTCATGAAACCTATTCAGTCATATTTGTAAGCTTCATTTGGTAGTAATACTAGGCAATATATACGGGCAAGGATAGCTCAAGTATAGTTACGTGGCAGTCCAGAACATGCGAGGCGCAAGCTTCCGTGATCAGAACTAGAGGGGAAACACACCTTCAAGAGGTGAGAAACCACCATTGAGGATCAATTCGAGATCGCAAAGCTGCCTCTCGGTCAAAGTAATAGCGGGAAGAGTTTCGGCTTCAGCAGCAAGCTGCCCCTGTCTAGGGAGGTCTCGCGCAAGAAGGTCCTTAAGGACGCCGCCGTGAGGAGAGTTGGCCATTGCTTCTAGTAGGGATTGGCTCTAGCAGATTGGAAGAAATTCGACGTAAAGATCGTTAGGGGACTTCGTCTACTACGATATATGTCGGCGAGAAATGAAGGCTCGGTAGCGAGGCTATAGAAAGGAAGGAAAGTAGAAGGAACCCGATACCGGTATTATCACCGACACTCCGTACAAGATGTGCAGAAATACGCGAGACAACGGGAGAAGAAATGTAGATATGGAAGCTGGCCACTGGTCAGGTTCTGGAAGCAGAAATAAAAAATAAAGGAAAAAAATAAAGCACTTATCCACCGTCCAGGCTACATACGTAATCAGCAGCTAGCAAATAGCAGTGTCTAGATGCTCGATGCTAATGGGACGGACGGGCTTGGGTTAACGAAACAAATACCGGAGGCTAAGAGCTAAACGAGCATGGGCATTTAGCCTTGATGACGTGCTCAGGGTCCAGCGACAGCCGGCGCCATAACTTACCGGATCTCGTCCGTTTTTACTGGACCGACTCGACCATCTTTAGCAAGTCTACAAGTTCATTAGGACGGACGCTCTCCGACCACACGGCTCTCGGCTACAGGGTCTTGATGATGCCTTAATTTTGCGTTCTGTAAGAGGTATGTTGCTATACCGAGTTACACATACACACACGCGCGCAAACACACACATTGAATTATTTCATCTCAGGAACACCAAATTCAGCCAATGCTTTGATCACAGCTACATATAGAATTACAGTGGGTAGGTGCCCTGGAGTACAGCTTACGAGGTACCACGCGGCCCTGTGGAACCCCCTCCCCGCATTCCATCAGCGAGGGGCACTTTTTATAAGGATTAAGATACCGCCAAGCCTCGGATTTGCGAGTGCTTATGTCGTCTACGTACGCAGATTAGGCTATGAGGACTCTATCTCTTCAGTTGCAACTTCGAGGCCTCCTAGGAGGTAGATATGCTTAAATAAGGCAGCCAAGTTGTTGATCCAATTTTTGTATAGATAGCATTTTTCTTAAAGAAGAATGCCAATCTATCTCTTTTACTTCTAAGAGCATTATCTGCGTTGCAATCTATTGGGCAGTTCAAGTTAAAGCAGGGACGAAAATGCCTAAGTCATAGGCAAATAGAATGTTTAGAAACAGTATGTCATTACGGTATTACTTATTGATCCTGTCTGTATTACTCTCTCGACCGTTCTTATTGCAGCAAGTACTCATTGTCTCCCAGAAGCAGATGACGTGTCTCGTCATTTCTGACACAAACTTGCAGCATCAAACGAAACTATTGTAGGTCTGCTGCGGCACAAAGGAAATGAGGATGTACACTGGTGCCCCCCAGCATGATAGAATAAATCATGCCTGATAGGCCTTCTCCTTCTCGCCATCTTCATGTGAAAACAGGCCGCGGACGTAACGATGCCAACCACCCCCTGTACCGCCACGCGTCGTGCCTCGCCCTGCAAGCGTGGCTGTAGGGACAACCGGCGGCGTATGCCAATGGTCTCTATCCGGCATAGGCGTAGGAAGTCCTTCTATCGTGGCTGAGTTGTCCGACGAGGTAGTGCTGTTGAACGGCTCGCCAGGTGTGGCCGCCGTGGTCGAGGTCTGGAAAGTAGTCGGATAGCCGCCGCCACCAAATGATGTTACATTGGCTGTGATAAAAGTTAGTGATGAACGCTACATTACTGTTACAATCTTTGATCTCTCGATCGCTTACCTGAAGAGACTTCCGTGCTTTCCTGAGACGATGTTGTCGGATACGGCGGTGAGGTGGGATAACCGGGAGCAGCTTGAACACTTGATGTGACGAAGCTTGAAAACGTCAAAGTGGTTACCGTGCCCGACTGAGTTATTGTGCTCTCGCTACAGGTTGTGTCAATGGTCACGAATGGGGTCTCCGTACATGTTGTATCGGGCGTGTATGTAGTAGGCGGAGGCTCCTCGGTGCAGGTATCCGGATACGGTGCCGAAGTTGAAAGGCCAGGGACCGAGGATGAGGTGGTCTCAGGAGGAACACCCTGTCCACTTTGGGTCAGCTCGGTACTGGACGCACTCGATGATAGCGGGATTGATGCTGTAGGCCCGGCCGATATAGTAGAGTTAGGCATGGGATATGACGCGGTACCCGAACTCGTGACCGATAGGCTAACAGAGGATGATTGTCCTGTCGTCTCACTCGGCGTGGTAGTAGAAACAGCGGTTGAGTTGAAACTAAGACTGGTCCCGGTGGGTGATTGGCTTGAAGATCCCGATGGTTCCACTGGAGACGCAGTGGTTCCGGACACAGTCGATGAAGAAGCCGATGTCTCGCTTGGTCCCGAGGGGGAACTTGTAGTAGATCCGGAGACTGCGGTGCTGTTCGACAGAGGGAATGGCACCGAGCTCAGGGAAGTTTGAGCTGTCGAACCAGGAGGACCAGTGCTGAGTGAGTTCGTTGTCTGAGATGTCACCTGAGTACTACCTGTCGTTGACTGCCTAGTAGAGCTGTTTGTAGAAGGACCAGACAATGTTGCCGTGTTCGACGACGGGAATGGAACGGAGGTCAAGGTGCCGATAGGGGATATGGTCTCGCGAGAACTAGATGTCGAAGTGGCTCCAAAAGCACTCTCGCTGCCGGTACTAGCGGGCTGACTGGTTGGCGCCGTTAGACCCGATGAAACAGTAGAGTTTGAAACAGGGAACGGAGGCTCAGACTGGGATATTCCAGGCGACAAACTAGATCCAGTACTAACTCCAGCAGACTGTGACGTCGGTACAGTAGGTGAAGTGACTGTACCGCCCGGCGGTGCAGTAGGGTTAGGGGACATTGTGCCATTTGTCAAAGAGAAAGGCGGGATGGGAGCTGATAGTGCGGTGCTCGAAGCCGAGCCAATCGTAGTGGTGGTGGAGAAAGACTCGGTACCGGTCGAGCTTGCAAGGCTTGTGATTGAGCCCGATGCGCCACCGGATGGGCCTGATGACGATACGGTTGGTCCCAGACTTCCCGTCGAGTTCGAAAGTGGAAACGGCGGTGTTGAGACTCCTGATTGGGAAGCCGATGAGATGGCGGAACCCGCGCTAGGCATCGTGGACGCATTGGAAGAACCAATGGAGCTTGAAGGGGAGCCGCTTGTGGCTGTTGAGGTGATGACCGACGATCCCACGGTACCGCTCGGGATATTTGTAGAATTCGACAAAGGGAACGGAGCGGATGTGCCAGGAACTTGAGAAGTAACGCTACCGGAAACCCCAGTACTCAGGACTCCTGTTGCGCTTGTAGTTCCGGAAGTGAAGCTTCCAGGCGGGGCAGTTGAGTTTGTTAACGGGCCTGTCGACATAGGTACCGAGCTCAAAGATATCGGGCCGGGACCTGTTGGCACTCGGGTTCCTGTAGATCCGGATATAGTAGGCACCGTGGCATTAGACAACGGGAAAGGGGCAGAAGTGCTGCTAGCGCTCGATGTTCCTGTTCCAGTGGGATTGGTAATTGTCGATCGGGACGTGGAATGTGATGAAGAGAAAGGGACCGAAGATATAGGAATTAATGGACTACTGCTTGAACCGGAAGGTTGTCCTGTTCCTGTTGGACCTGCAACTGACGAAGTTGAGTTGGTCATGGGGAAAGGAGCCGTCTGGGAGTTACTGAAGCTCTGTGCTGACTGGCCCCCACTTGGGATTATCGATCCAGACGCAGTACCGGACGGTGTCGGTGTAGATAGGCCGGTGGGGCCGGTGGTGATTCCTGTCTGCCCGCCGGATGAAGCTGTTGCGTTGGACAACGGGAACGGTGGTGATGATTGAAACGTAGCGATGCCGGAACTACTGAACCCATTGCTTGCGGATGAGCCGGTACCTGGCCCCGTAGTGATAGTCCCTGTCGGCACACCTGTGGTATTCGAAGACGTCGTCATACTTATAGACTGGGTTGGAAGGCTGCCAGTTGCGGTTGACGGGGCGGTTTGGCCACTTAGTCCCCCGGTTGAATTTGATAAGGGAAACGGGGGCTGAGAAGATGACCCGAAACCGGAAAGAGATGGCGGCGCTGTGCCACTATATCCAGGACTGGTGGTCTGTGACGAGATATTCAAAGAATTGCTCGTGGGGTAAATTGTTGAAGTAGACGGTGAAGTTCCAGGGATAGACTGACCGGTTGGAGGGAATATGCCTGACGCTGTGCTGGACGGGGGCATGCCAGTCGATCCCAGGATAGACGTTGAATTACTAATAGGGTACGGAGGTAAAGACGACAGACTTGTTGAAGGTAACGATCCAGTGCCCGAAAGTGAAAGAGATCCGCTTGTAGGACTACTAACAGTGGTTGACGAATTCGTGAACGAGTGAGAAATTGAGTTTGAAGTAGAAACCAAGGTGCCAGATGCAGGAACGCTAGAAATCGGCATGGTACCAACGCCTGTAGTTTGGGTCGTCGTATTCAATGGAATCGATGCAGTGGTGGATATACCCTGACTTCCAGGTTGATTCGGTGATGTGCCAGTTGAGCCTACTGTAGGAATTGCCGATGCTGTTGAATTAGACAAAGGATAGGGAGGCGTAGACGCAGTGCTTGTTCCAGCAGTGGTGTTGGAGAAGCTGCTTGTGATTGAGCCAGTCCCTATAGTACTTTGACTAATACTGCCAGTCGAGTTACCCGTGGGATACAGCGTGGAGACAGAGCTGAAAGGTGTCGGTGTAACTATACTAGTTTCCGAGCCTGAAGACTGTGCTGGGGATGTTTGGGTAGAGAATGGATTTGTCCCTGTAAGTGTGATACTCGGACCGGGTGTCCCGCTAATAGTATTGATACTACTGTTGGAAAGTGGGAACGGCATCGTTGACTTCGAGGTACTACTCATAGTGAGAGACCCAGATGCGACAACGCTACTGATCTCAATACTAGTGGATGATGCTGTGGATCGTGTGGTAACAGAACCCAGGGTGGAGCTAGAGATGCCTGGGCTTCCTGCTGTAGGTCCTTGAGTGTTCGTTGAATTCGAGACAGGAAAGGGGGGCACGCTGGAAGCCGTGAGACTAGACACGCTTGAAGTAGCTGTAGAGGAAACAGTAGTTGATAGAGATGTCACCGTGCTTCCAATACCACTTGAGATGGTAGATCTAGTCGATCGCGTAGAGGTGCTGTATGGAACTGAGCTGATTTTCATCGTCGTAGAGCTTCCTTGAGTAGTGCTGCCTGGCGTCAGAGTTCCCGATGGAACTCCAGTTCCAGTTCCCGATAAGCTAGAAGGTGTAACAGTAGAAGCAGAACCAGTTAATCCAGTGCTCGTAGTGCTATTCGATAAGGGAAATGGGGCAGAAGTGGTTGACTCCAGATTGGTTGAAGTAGTGCTACCTTGAGAACTCGCGAGTGAAACAGAAGAGACTAATGGTGTAGTGATTGACTGTGTACCACTACCGGTGAGCGTCGGTCCCGTATTTGTCGTCGAATTGACTGTCGAGAAAGATGCAGAGCTCCCGCTACCGGAAGGAAACCCAGACGAGGCTGCCGAAAGTGTGCTAGATGTTCCAAAGGAAGAAGCTGTTTCCGACCCGGTGAGCAGTGTGCTGTGTGTTGGCTCAAAACTAGTAGCTGTTGAATTGATAGAGCTGGAAAATCCTGTACTTGGCAGGACGCTGCTTGATGGCTGTGTAGAAGAGTTCGTCACACTTGCAGTTATAGGTTCTACACTGGAGGTCTCCCAAGTAGTTGCGGTCTCAAGGATAGTCAAAGTGATTAAAACCCCTTCCGACACCGTAGTAACCGTAGACGATTCTGTAGTTGTCACCGGAAAGGTAGTTTGCTCTGCTGTACTTGTACCATTGGTAATGGTAGGGGAACTAGTCAGAGTTGCAGAAAACGACGAGGATTGAGAACTAGGTTCGCCTCCAATAACGGTACTACTATTGTTGCTGATACTCGAGATTGTGCTTCCGGGAAGACCGCTCTGTACCAATGTCAGTTTTGAATCTGGAAATAATCAAGAATTCTCGAATCATGTAATAGAGGGTTCATGTCGCATGAATTCGAACAGTGGAACTTACCGAACTAAAGCTAGACACAGTAGAAAGGGACGAGGCAGAGCTACTGACAGTTATGGGCTCAGTTTGGGATCCTGTGCTCATAGAGGTAGAACTACCAGTCGATGTAGTCAATGTATTTAACCCTCCAGTACTGGCTGTAACAGAGCCACTCGTCTCTCCTGTGGATTCTACCGAGGAAGCGCTAGCAGCAGTAGACACATTAGATGTAGTCAGTGAAGTAGATGGAGTGGCCGTTAACGATGCTGATCCTGAAGCTGATGCGGGGGACTGGCTTCCCGAACCGGTGACTGAAGCTTGGTGAGTAGGCACTTCCACAAATCTAAGAATTAGTCAAACATACCTGATGAGACTGTGGGACCGCTAACAGAACCTGAGGTGAGGCTAGTGCTCATGATGCTAGACGAGGTGAGGTTGAGACTAGGCAGACCAGAGCTTGACGAGATGGAAGTCTTGGGAGTGGACAGGGGAGGCGGAGGAGGATAACCATATCCGCCGTACGTAGGAGTTGGGTAGTCGTATGCTCCACGGTTAGGCTTAGGTCCGCCAAAAAGCTCATTGTCAATCTTGTTCGCAGCTTCATCAAGAGACAAGCCACGTTGAACAAGTTGATCCTCTCCCTCGGGCACTGCCCAAACACCTGCCGCGCACGCAAGTAGAGAGACTACCGACACGAGGCCGGTAGCGAGAGTCGAAGCTCTCATGATGAAGGGTGACTCGGCTGCCTGGTAGCAGTCCAGATTCCTTCAAGATGAAAACTACGAATGCTTTGAAGGAGTAGAACGAACGTAGTGAATACTTAACGAGGAAAAAAAACGAGCGTGGCCGGCCTGCTTTAGAAGCAGTCGGGAAATACAAACGAATGGATGTTGAGTAGTGATATGGGGGGTTGAGGATGAACGACGAGAAGAGGGAAATGAATGGCTCTCGCAGTTAACGCGACTTGGGGAGAAGTTTGGCGTAGGGAGAAAGGAATGGACGGAGCGAAAATATTGTGATTAGAATTAACGAACGAAAGAAGGAACAAAAGTACATCAATTATAGAAGTAACGAACGGAAGGTGCCCAAGAGGTACCGGGAATGGAGGCCGCGTGAATGCCCAAACCTGAATTTTTTTCGGTGCTTCTCGGATGGAAAGAGCGTCACCATCAGAGGAGATTAGGTCGAGACAGCTTCTGATTTTGGCCGAGAAGTGAACGTGACATCCCCACTTTTAGGTATTAAGTAGACGAAGTACTCGAGTACAAACGGACCCTAGAATACGTCGAGGTACTTAGGTGAATTAGGCGAGGTAGAATTTGTTGCTGTTCACTGCTAGAAGCCTTCCTTCACTGTGGGGATAGCGGGATGCTCGATGCCCTCTTGCACCTCGCCGTGCGGGACCGGGAAGCCACAACTCTTGCCCTATCCCAGCAGTTCTTTTTCTACCATAATCAGTAAAAGATACTCTTTTTAGTAAATCATTAAGGTAGGCCCTATATTACATCCATCTGCATGGCTACGAGTAAGAGAGTATCTGGAATAATTTCCTGTTGGTAGATATACATTTCCTAATAAAAGGTTCAGGATGATTCAAACGCGCAACGCAACAAAGAAAACTTCAGAACTAACGAGAGGCACTCTGCAGATTCGTCTAACCGGGAAAATAGGTCCATGCATTTTGAACTGTTTCGGTGCGGTTGCCTTGATCCATGGAGCTGAGCTGATCTTGTAATCAGCGACCCATGGGAAGACGATCACTCCGACTGGACCAGCTGATTTTCTTCTAATTTTTTATCGTCGTATGCTTTTTGGATTGTCGTTACCGTTGAACCTCCAGCACGGACACCGATTGTTGAGACATACGGCCTTGTTAAGTAGTCCAATCCGAGCTTTCGCCTTTATTAACCTCCAAGTATCCATGGACTGCTATCGTGAGATTGTGAGCAATATGATATTAGGTAGTGAGCACTGTGTCACTCCAGTAGCGTATCGGTTCTTGAGTGATAGTAACATCGTGTAATATTGCCCCCCACTACTCATCTCAGCTTGGTATCAAAGTGATAGGTATGACATAGCTACGTTGAACACTCGGACTCCTCGATGTTTTAATGTGATCTTGACAAGGAAACGCCCAACGGCTTCCTGAATAGTTCTAACAAGGGGACTTACATACTTGTCAAACGTGTCACACGACACCTGGGACTAGACGAGGCTATATGCATCGAGCTGCAGGGAGCCTCGATAGGTGGTAGGTGCCAAACGCAGCCAGCCGTGAGACAGAAGGTCAATATGCCTTCATGAATGCTTGCCTGTTTTACGCCTAATAAAGCGTCGCTGCCCAGGTTCTCTTCACATACTTCTTATGAATTTCTACCACTGATTTTCGCTAGTCGGTAAGCATTATGTGGTACGACATAAGAAATTGCCCATGATACATGCATCTTTTATGGTGTAACACATCTAGAAGCCTTCCTGCATTGATATCCGTAGACTCGTTTTGCTTCCATAGGAGGAGAAGCAAACACACAGTCAGTCGTCAAGCAAAACACACGGATCCTCTCCCCCAAGTACCGACAGACTATCGTTCTAGAAAGTCGGGCATGGTCTCGTGGCATGGACATGTTTCGTGTTGATTAATCGAGATGGTGCAGTTTTC
Organism: Hypoxylon perforatum; assembly: GCA_028571165.1. Taxonomy (NCBI): domain Eukaryota; kingdom Fungi; phylum Ascomycota; class Sordariomycetes; order Xylariales; family Hypoxylaceae; genus Hypoxylon; species Hypoxylon perforatum. The sequence continues at coordinate 805,633 of JAOXNQ010000006.1, read as the reverse complement.
CACATAAGACAGCTGGCTGGAAGTTGGCACAGCGAGTAAAAAGGCTCTCCAACAAAATGAGACAGGGCGTGCTGAATCTGGAAATATGGTCGTGTAACCTGGTGCAGACCCCTATTTCAAGTTGAGAGTTTCATTATTGAGCAACATAGTAAACGAGGCTCTCCCGTGTAACGACTCGAGTTTTGATGGACTTCGACCATGACCTTATATAAATATTCAAGTATTAAGCTATTCTTACCCGACGATTCCAGACGATCTCCATCTCCATGCTTAACAAAGTCTCTGGCGAATTCCTTGGCCCACGAATCCCCGAGCCTCGAAATCTTAGGAATCTACCCTTGCATGTCTAAGATGTAAATTGTGACAGGCAACACAGCCGCTTCAGGGCCTAGTCAGTGTTACAAGATGCAAATCGCTTATGCATCGCTGTGCAGGATCTCCAATCCACCTAATCGGCGAGATATCGGTTTGATGCATCACCGGCGTAACACTTCTCAGCGAAATTTGTTGCAAAAGAAGAATAAAGAGATGCATAACGGCAAACTTCGTTGGACAGTTTGGAATCTATCCTGGTGACTCTACTCGGCCTTCTTAGCAGACTCTCGCAGGTTTGGGGCAGTGCCTTGAGACATCTGCGAATTTTTCTGCTCAATGTCTGCTGCCCACAGAGCAGCGCCCACTAAATGCAAAGTATTAGGTGTCGGTCGTTAGATCGCAGCAATATGGGAGTAGCTTACCTGTGTTGGTGAACGCAAAGAACATCGACACTACAGGTACCATCTCAAGAAGAGTTGCTATCGTGCCAAAACTGGGGGTCAAAGTTAGTTCTGATTCTTCCAAATACTTTGATAGACAACTTGTACGGTGAGTTTGGAATGAAATAAACCTAACTCACGTTGCGTAGGGAGCAGTGTGACGCTTAAGCCAATCTTTCTGTTGAGGTTGGGACCACCCCTTTAATTGGAAATACTGTTGTCTATAAGCTACAACCCAGAATAAGGTATGGCGGTGGAATATAACAAACCCGACCATGAACTGAGCTACCTCTCGTTCGACCTAATAGACACATTAGCTACTTATCATTAGTGGAGAAATGACTGCCTAACCTTGAATGAGGATAAAAAGGATCGTGCCAACCACTGCGTGTTGAGCCTTATTAGTAAGATGTTCTAGAATGGTAGATATATGGCAGCTGACATACCGGGAATGAAATTAAGCGGAAGATACATTACGTATCTGACCAAGGCCTTTGGCGTGAATTTGGAGAAAGGGTTCTTCAGAATCTTGCCCAATCTGGCAATGGGGTCGCTGCCTGACTTCAATTGCCGCCCCTCGCTAACAATCTCCGTTGCATTTCTTGCAACAAGAGTACCATCGAAGGTATCAAGCAGCGCATCCTGCAGGAGGAAATTGCGAGAAATAATATTGACGATGGTAGAACTCTCGCTGAGAATTAAGAGCACTGTAGTGAAGACGGCTAAGGGGCCGTTGACGAAGACGAGGACGGCTAGCTGCGGAAGATACGTAAAGAAGAACATGGAACCGAGAACTCCAGCCGTGAGGCCCAGCGTTGGCAGGATACGGGAGTAGAAGGGCTTCCATAGCGACCTATGCGTCATGAAATAGTAAATACCCCTACGAAACAGATTAGCTCCTAGCATTATTAATTGAGAGGATTTAATCGGCTTCATACTTGAAGGGATATAAATAGGCTCCACTGTTGGCGGCATCTGAAAGCAAGACTCTGGCTTTCTCGTAGTCTTCTTTCCTGCGATGAGTTAGTTCCTGTCAATCTTGGGTGTAGAGGAAGTGTTGTGCTTACGCGACCTCCTGGGCCTTGGCTTGGACGTTGCTAGCGAAGCTAGACATTGCAGCAGAGAGCTTTGACGAATTAATGGTTCGGTGCGTGGAAGTTGATTTTCTGCCTTACATCTAACCCTACGTAGTGAAGAACTTAAAAGGTAGGAAGAAGAATTCTTTCTTCGACGAGATCAGTCCGCCTCTATATGAATGACACGTGCAAATGTAAACGTGAATAGATACTGTCGTCATAAGACGTCCATCGCGATCATCGGGACCCAATCAGCCGGTTTTACGGCCACAAAGCCCCACTTGCCCCTTTTGACAGGCGCTTGGACCACATTTTCATAGTCATGTAATTATGTAATTACGTATTATGTAATTTCATTATGTAATTATGCTTACGAAAGGAACTCGAGACGGCGAGCATCACGTTGAGATTTTTCATTCACAGCCTCACAAGCAAAGAGTAATAATGGGTTTATTTTTCTGCGTCGAGAATACTGCGCGTCAAAATTGTTGTAATACGTTGGCCAATTTACTTGGTCATCTCCAAATTAGCAGTCTGCATGCCTTTATGCCCCCTATTCCGGCCAGACGTCGTATTAGGACGTTTGGTTTAAGTCGGCAGCTCTACTGACCGCAGGTTTCGGATCCTTTGTGCTGGTCATCATAGCATTGGAGGAAGCCGTCCTCGTTCGTGATGAGGTCATCTGTGGATTGGTAGGTAAACGTCAGTTTAGGTAGTCTGAGGATAACAGATTCATTAAGACATGGAATGTTAGATGGGTCTTATAAGTACTGACTTAGGACGATCCAAGTGACCTTGTCCGGCTTTTCTTTGCATACGCAGCCCAGTGCCCGGTTGCCGCTACCAAGTCGGCAGCCGCTGCAGTGGTCGCTGAGTTTGCCATCCTTCCGCGCAACCACATTGCCGTTGTCATCGCCGTAGCACCTAAGGATCACATACATTAGCTACCCAATTCCTTTTTCCTTCTTATTGGGAGAAGAATGTAGGCTAGGATAAATCTACTCACTTGTCGAGATCAAGTCTGGTGCATCGTACGTTCTCTAGTGTACCTAATTATTAGTAACCAGAATCTAACTTGCTCGAAGCATGAAGGTCTCCCAAGTGGAGCCAAAATAGGAGAATAGAAAACGACTTTACGTACTACCAATAGTTAGTCATAGAACTCCAGATTGCTAGAGGGGTGGGGGTGTTGAGAGGTTAGGTCAAGAAAACATACCGATCCCTTGTCTTGCATGCTGCCCAGAGCAGGAAATGCTTTCCGCTCGGAGAAAGGTCAGGAGTGTCACAGGTATCGATGAATGAATGCACCGCAGAACCGTTGGGTGCAGTCACGGCTTGGACGCCCACAATGAAAACGGGAGTAAGAGAAAAGAGAACGGCGAGCAACTGCATTATGGCGATGGCGCAAGAAGATGACAATAATGGATGGGTAAGAGATCTATTGGTACTCTGTAGCTAGAGATCGGAATCTAATGTTGCTGATTGGCAAGATCTTAAGTGAGGCTAGACGGTAAAAGTAAGTAATGAATGATTGTGTCGAGCTTGTTGTAAGTGTGTTGACTGGTGGTGAAAAGGAGGGCTTCTAGAATCAAGAGAGCATCATTAGGTTTATATAGAAAACATTCACAGGAGCTTGTGAAAGCGGGCAGTTGACTGTTGCGGGTTGCACATTGTAACTGCCATATATAGGACAGGATGAATGGTGAAATTCTGTATCATTCAGCGGAACAAGGTTTGCCTTTAATTTAGCCATTGATACGCCAACAAACATAACATTTGGCTCTTGATTACTTCTCTATCCCAACCTCAGAAAGTGCTCGAGATCTTCTGGGAATTGATATCCGAATGTTTGTAGAGTGAGTCCTAACGTACACACACTACTTACAAATAATGATGGGAGTCTACTGATTGGTAGTTGAAAAAGAATGTGTACATGCCGTACGCCGGCAAGTCTATTAGACGACATAACAATCTACGTATTCACTACTGGGAATCCTATTCACATGGACCCATGCGATGAGGAGAGCGGGGAAGTGAAGCCGCATGGCGCCCACCACCTTGCCATCTTTGCTCTTCTATGAATTGGTTATGCTACACAAGGAGTTGAAGTATGAGACGAGGAGACAGCCAGACATGACTAGATAGGGTATAATGATCCTTAACCTCGCCGTAGGCCACTTAATGTGTGCTATTTACAGCCTAACAATAGTCTGTAACTCAAAGGCGGATGAGTAAATGCTAGCAACAACGCATGCTTGCTTGCCTCCTGTAAACCCAAAACATCTTCCACTAAAGGGATGAGGGTGAACTCCAAAGAGGTATGACACAACCCCACGCGTATACCCAGCGCAGTAGTCCTAACCCCTAACCGTCAACCGTAGCCCATAATGCTTTCCCAGACCGTAACCAATGTGCAAAATAAAGTCATATCGCTAAAGTGTGACCAAACGCCAACGATGTCATATAGGTAGAAATAGAGTGTGCATGCGAATCATCTATCACCTATCCCGGTTGTCGGTGTCTTCCGGGGCTCGCCTATACCGAGATAGAAAGCCAATCCGCAGACTATTCCTAAGCGCACCCAACCAGCTCTCATCCTGCGATCGGTGGATAGGGGATGAGACACCCTGTTCCACATCCGAGTCATCCGCCCCTAGAGGGGCGTCGGGTGATGATGAGCTGGATGCCTGAGCTATTATTTCGTCGTCGTCGCTGTCATCCTGGTACGGCTCGTACCGGGGGCTGGATGGCATTCCGCGAGCTAAAGACCGTACAACGTCGCCCTTGCAGATCGGACAAGTTCGTCGCCGAGTTATTAGCCATGGCGTTCTAGCGTACGTTAGTCATATGCATTTCCCAAACCGACGGAGCGTTCACTTACATGCAATCCGCGTGGAACTCGTGCCCGCAAGGCAGACTCATGACCTGGCTGACACCGTCGACATATTCTTCTAGGCATACGACACATTCAACTTGGCGACCCATGTATTTCTTCCACTCACTGGAGGTTTGTTGATTACGCTTTTCATGCTCTGCACGTGACGAAGGTCTGGGAAGCGACAACGCCGAATCGACCTGCAGAAGGTCCCCAGCTGAAGGCACACCGGTAGTGGTTCGTGATCGGGGTCTGGATCTCGACGGGCCGTGCTGGCTCTGGAGTAATGGCGTCGTTGGGGATGAACTAGTGGGAGACGGTACCCTAGACGTACGGCTTGAAGTGGATGCCACAGTATGATACGTACGCACCGGGAGCCGTTCAACCACGGACTTCGGAGCTCTCCATCTTCGCCGTCGAATACGCGATCGCAGAATAAGTAGAGCGTATACCACCGTGAGCGTGATAAGAGGACTGACAACCAAAACTAGGAGAGTATCAAAGAAAGGACTGGCACCACTAGATGGGGTAATAACGACCCAAAGGCCCTCTCGTTCCTCGGGCGGAGGACTTCCAGAACTGGGAGTGGGTTTTCCGGGAATAGGCGCATCGATGGGTTTGGATTCAACCTCAACCTCGGCAAGATCGGTATTGTCATTATCACCAAATATTTTTGAGATTAAGCCGCTATTGCTCGATACCGACGTCTTGCCTTTGGTGGACCCAATAGCGTCGACTCCCTTGGCCGGCATATGACTATCGGCATATTCTCCGCTATTCGGTGTGACTTTGCCGCCTCCCAGCCCAAGCGCATTCTGCTTCTTTTTATCCGAAGTTCGACTGGATTTTGAATTTGATCTTGGTGGTTTGTTATGCTTCAACGAATCCTCCAACTCCTCATCTTGATCGGAAGACCCGATGAGATCGGGATCTCGCCAATCTTCCACGCCGATCTGAAAATTGTCGCCCGGGACTTGCTTAGTTTTCGATTTCGAAGCACTATCCGATTTGGCTTTCGAAGCGCGCTCAAGACTATTCTTGATGATTTTGTCCTTCTCATCTGAAAAATCCTCGACTAATACCCAGTCAAGTTGGCCACTGCTGGGTGGGCGACTTCCACTTCCAGCCGGATTCGAGTTGGAACCAGATCCCCAGCTCAGAAGTCGCGAAAGCCATCCCAGTCTTTGAACGGACGTTTGCTCGCTGGGCGGCGAAGGCTTTTTGGTCACCGGTGGCCGCATGCTCCTGGGTTTATTAATAGCTTTAGGGGAGTGGGCTGGTGTTGATGTCTGTCTTGCCTTCTTGTTCTTACGGGTTTTGTCAGATTGTTGCACTTTCAAAGAGGGTTTGCCGTTCTCGTCAATTATATCCTCAATAAAGCTTCCAGGCTGCATCATGAGCGAAAGCAAATACGCCGTCGTACGAGACGTGAAGATGGAAGGAATGGTAACATTAGAGGTGTCTCCGTGGGCGTACATTTGTATTAACGGGCCGCCTCTTTGATTGTCTCCGACTATAAGAGCAATGGCGCCTCGTCGTTGGGCCCATTTCACCTTTTCCAGAAAACCGCAGCCGCCACGGCTTAGCAACACGATCTTGCCGGCAATTTCAGCACCTTCCTGTATAGATTGAATATCGGCGTGCTTAGATATTGAGGAGCCAAGCTGGTCGCTTTGTGACTTGACTAATTTGTCTAACCTCTGGTGGAGGTAGTCATCGGTGCCGTCGTCAACCGGTTTCTTTTTGGATTTGGAATCTGATTCGGAGGTGGGAATTCGGCTGTCCATAGGGCTCTTCGAATCGCTTCTTTTCTGATTTTTGGCCTTTCCGACGGCAGCGGCAGGCTTGAATTTATGTTGAACTTCCTTTATCGACGGTTTGAGCACAGCACTTGAAGTGCCATCATCCCACCCTGGTACATCGCTACAACCCAGTTCGCCTTCCCCTTCCCCATCTTCCGTAGACTCCTCAGTGAAGCCACTACCGATCCATAATTGACCATTCAGGCCTTTGCCGGGTAGTGTGGGACCGAAAGCGGCGGGTCTTGCTGCAAACGAAGTGCTGTTGTCATCGGCTATGGTAATGATGGCGTTTGGCGGGAAAAGAGTGAAGGGTGTCGAGAAGGAGAAAAGGGACCTGAAGCTGGACTTCTGCGAGGACTGCGGCGAGGATATGACAGTCGAAGGGTGGGCGGACGAGGTTATTGCGCGACACAGAAGGAAGAGACAGGCGGCGAAGAAGAGGACGAGGATGGCAATTCTCGGCGGTCGCATGGTTGCGGTAATGTGGGAGGCGGACACGAAATAAACGTGTTTCAACGTAGCTGGCAATTCAGCTGCTCGACTGTGTTGAAGACCATTCGTCGTAATAGCGGAAACACCGATAAAGACTAGTATAGGTGAGTAGATAGGATTGATGGTAGTCAAGATACCTAAGCTCAAGGCCGAATGAGACGAAGTGGGGGGCAAAGACAAGATGACTAGACGGTAGTAAAACACTTGACAGAGAATAGGAGGGTGGTCGAAGAGTGATGAGTAATGTACAAGTCCAAAAGGCCTCGGAGGGTCCTTTAAACACGAGGTTGGACAAAGTTAGACGAGGCTAGAATTGGGCGGCAACAATGATGATGATAGTAATGATAGGAAAGTCGAGATGCGCAACTGCGGAGTTGACGGCATCCAAGCATCCCAACCTAGCAGCGTAAAGCGTAGGCCGTAGGCACGTACCCCAAGCTAGAATAAATTACCTAACTGGGTTGATGGTAAATGGTGAGGTCAGGATGTCAGTGGTCCTGGTCAGTGGTGCAGGTGGTCAGTAGTGGGTTATCAGTGGTCAGCTTCCCAGTAGGTTCCCCCTAGCTCCGCCGCTCCGGTGCTTGGGTGTGCTGCATATTTTGCTTGTAAGGGTATTGCATGGGCTGCATGGGTGGGCAGTCTGGCAGTATGGGGGGGTCATTTGATTCCTTAATGGGCTTAGCGGCGTGGCCAGCGCGTTCTTGTCTTGAGGTGGCAGTGCCACTACTCCCGCATCTACCTACATAGTGGAAATCTTGACAAGCTAGCGTGAACACTGAAGTGGCATTCCCTTTCTTACTCGGTATTCACATGCAGTGGAATATCGACTCATATCAAGGCCCGATATAATCATACATCTTCTAGTATTTTATTATCGAAGGAGCCGAGAAAGCTATAAGGTCATACATTAATCGAAAATTTCATAGCTTTTTGGGTCTTCTAGGAGAGACAGAAGATGATATCACTGATCACACGAGCAAATATGCAACCGATATAATGTAACTACGATTTACACGCGGTATTCATTAGCCAGGGTCTTATCAGTTATGCCTTATAATGCCGGGATAGTCCCCAGCTAAACGCGTAAGTGTAAACTCCAGCAGTGCCGCAGTGTATCCCCCGAACTGGCAGAGAGACACACTTTTGTACAGTACATCCAGGCAACCATTTTACCCCCAGAATTGATAGGCATTGATGTACTCCTGGCGCTAATATACTAAGATTCTTCTAGATTGATTGGTTGAGCTTAATCAAGATCTTCACGCTGATCAAACCACATGTATTTTTACCGAAAATTGGCAGAGGTGTGTCTCTCTGCCAGTTCGGGGGATATTTTTGATCGTTAAGCTCCTGCTGAAATCATACCTCTATATACACAGGTAGCGCGCTTGCTAGCCCCCTATTCCCATCTCATACCTCCACGAGTTCAAATTAAGTTGTTCATTATGTAATATTTCAATGTCCCCAAGTTAGAAGATTTCCATCGACAACCGAACTACTCATTTGCAATATTCTGAAACAGGTCGAAACCAAGCTTTCGTCTTCTAGTTACTCGCCCCTCTATTTCTTCCCCCAATGGTTAAAAGATCGTCAGAGACGCAACACTTTAAACCTTTACCACACGCTTCCCCTTTCCTGCCGCCCACTGGCCTGCTACAGAGTGGCCAGCCCTGGTCGTGTCATCATCTCCAATCAATTGCACTTAGAAGCGCCTCTTCTAGAAGGTTAGATAATTATACTTGTAGGATTAGCGCGCCGTCATTCTTTGGCCAATTGTGAGTTGGTGGGATATTGTCCTATAATAATCTTATTACATGGCGCGGCCCCTCAGGCGTCGTGCCATGCTTGTACATCATGGAATTCAACTGGTTTAAAATGATGAAGACTCAGAAAACTGTTTGAGGAAATGCAAGTCCTAATTCGCCCGGATCAGGTTATGTTACCGATTTTGGTAACTTCATATCCTAAAAACTCCTGTGTCTTCCAATCCAAGTCATATCTGAATAGGGGCTTGTAGGTTCTTTGCTATTTACCTCATACTAGTTATTCAAGCAATTCTGCGGTACTTTCATGGCGTATCCGGATATGTCGCACGATATAAGGCGCTATTTGCTGGCTGTAAATAGCGGCGTCTCTACCACTAATTTCGGAAGCAACTAATACAATCTCCTCAGACGTGATATGAACTGCTTCCTACCTCATTTATGATTGAAGACGTCTAGACAATAGTAGAGTTAAAGAGTTGCACTAAATTTGCATCTAAAATCTATCAACGTGCCGCTATAGACTATGAGTTTAAGCCCGCCACCAAGAACCAGCATTTCCGTCAACGCCAGGCTATGCTACGTAAGCCATTTCATGCCATGCAATGCAACACAACTGCCATATGAAATCGTCAGTATCTCTCGAGACAGAGATGGCCAGAGAGTAAGATCTATGCCTTATCCTCTTCCTCTAGTCAGTAAAATTCGTTCACAACTCAGCATCCGCTGCAGGATTCGAGAGTCCACTCTCGCCAGCTACCTTGCCGCGATCCCACTCTCTCTCAGTGCCAGCTTTAATCCACTTAACGTCTGCTTCATCCTGTTGGTCGCTGTTCTCCCACTTCTGAACCTGCTCCTCGGTAAAGCCCGCCGAGCGCAGCCTGTCGGCGCCTTGCTGCTTCCACTTCTGGCGGTCGCGAAATGCTTCTGCGGCACGATCCCAGTCATCTGCATCATCCGGCTCAGGGGTAACGTCTCTTTTCGGGTCATAGTCAGCGGCGAAGCGACCGTCGATGCCGGACGTGGTGGAGTTAGCTCCCCGTCCTCGACGTCGAATGTCGGGTGTTGCAGCAGGCGCAGGGCCGATAATGTCATCCAAGGGGTCCGAGTCGGATAAATCCCTAGATCGGGAAGATTCGCGCTCGGGCCGCTTTGCGACACTCGATCGGCGGTGGCGTCGGCTGCTCTCACTTTTGCGCCGGGGTGAACGGTCGCGGTGCTTTCGCCGGGAATGAGACGAAGATGATTCGCCCTCTCGATCCTCATGCTCTCGGCGATAGGTATGCCGCGAAGCCCGACTGCTTTCTCCTGAGCGATTTTTCCGTCTATCCCTCTTAGAGTCTCCGTCGTCACTATTCAATGCGGAATCATTCCGCGGTCGGCTGCAGCTCGCTTCGGACCTACGCTTAGCGTAACGTGAAGCATTACTGGCAGGAAAATCGGCCTCCTCGGTCTTGCGCTTCTTAGACGAACCACCAAGAATAGCAGCGATATCTCCTAGCATACGCTTTCGAGTGTCACCGGGACCGGGCCTGGCCTTGCGCAACTTCCGCTCTTCTTCCATCCGCTTCTTCTCTTCTGCATCTTCGAGGTCGCGCAGTTTCGCTTTCGATTCGGCACTTTCCTTGGCTTGGAGCGCGCGATTGTGGCTATTGGTATTTCGAATAATGTTATTCAAGAATCGGGTGTTGGGTTTCGGTTGATTCGCAGGGCGTCTGGGAGGTAAACCTGTTAGACAGACCATTTCCTAGCTGGAAGGAAAGAAGCAGTGACGCAACATTGAATGTATACCATGACTGGGCGCTTACTTGTTGGATTTGAATGCATCTAGACCCATTGAGGAGTATTTGAGAGAGCAATCCTGGGCTTCATTGACCAGAAGGTCGGTGACGTAGTCATCCGTAAGTAAGTCATCGGGAGGCATGTTTAGGTGCTTAGAATGCGAAAAAAAAATGTGACAAAAATTGACGGGCTTTGGTGTACTGAAAAGGCCTGAAGTTTCATTGACTTCCCTTAGCTGGGCGAGCCAGCTTGGTAGGCGATTTCAGTTCCGAGTGGGTTGAACGGGTGGATCCGAACCTGTTGTGGGGTGAAGGATCAGATTATTTCTGGAAAGATTTCCGAGACATACAGCTGACAGGCATGTCGGCTGCCGCCTTATCGATTACTCTGCCACTTACCGCCGAGATCCATCTTATCTAATCAACTACATACATATTTCCTATCTGGGACAAAAGTAAATACACAAGACCCAGGGGGTTTTCTTTTCCCTTGCTTTGACGTCAGATCACGCAAGACCTTCTCAGTCTCGTATAACGTCCTATGTATTTATCTTCTTTACAAGATAAAAGAGTGAGGACAAAAAGACCACGTAGCTAAACATCTGTGTCGCATCTTCAGTCAATGCATCCGGTTTGATTCGGGCAGCAGAAAAAAAGGATCACGCGACGAGATCATTCGCCATGGCTCCTCCCACTGCAGGAAGTGTCCTAGCTAAGCTACAATCACTTTCTTCCAATCAGGAAATCTCCATTTTGAAGCTCAGCGAGCCCATTTCGACAGCAATTACTCAATTGCAGGATCCTCACCAGCGGATATCAGATATCTCTACCTCATCGCTCGATGCAACGACACCATCTTCTTTAGAAGCAGACTTGACACACTATCGAGAGCTATTCGCTAAACTGCGGTTTAGTTACGTGGAACAGGTTACCAAGGAGAAATTCATACGCGCCATTGTGGGCGATCCTCCTCTTATCGTCACTCCGCAGGAAAATGTGGATCTCGAAAAGGAGAACCTCGAGGCAAAGGCCACACTTAAGGCTCTGAAGACCGAGGTCGCAGGCATGGTTGCCGAGCTCGAGGAGAAAGCCAAGGAACTGAGTCGGAAGTATGAGAAGGTTCAGGTTGAGACGGTCAAATTAGAAGAGCTTCCTGGCAAGATTGCGGAGCTTGAGAATGCGATTGCCGACTTGAAGAAAGCACAGGCTATAGGATTAGATTCGAACCCCGAGTTAAACTTGCCTCTAGCCAGGACGCTCGACCTAGTCGAGTCGAAGAAGCGACAGAGAGCCGAGTTGGACCGACAGTTAGAGCAACTACAAAGCCAGGTTCCGAGGAAGAAGAAAGAACTGGACCGATTACAAGCTGAGCTACAGCCTCTTGAGACGAAGAGACAGAATAGTATGGCTGCAGCGAAGGAGGCGAAACGACGGAAGGAGGCAGCACTTGGTGGAATTGAGGATGATCTCGAGGAAAGGGGCCGCTGGTTCAGGGCTGCTGAGACAGGCTTGAAACAGGTATTGGAAATGAAGAGCTAATTACCGTGTTTATTAAGGTCTATGGAGTATCGGGCGTTTCTTGCAACTCGGTCATCTGGTAAAGGCATGGTGTCGCTGTCAGGACAGGCGACTGAAAGGATATGTGTATACCCCGGGGAAGCAGATGAGAATGGACAAATTTAATGGATTACGGAAAGAAACCAACGAGGTCACTCTGGAACCTACTACTTTGGGCGGCTGGAAAAGCTGCAGGCACTGAGAAATTTTTCTATGCTTCAGGTTCAGTAGACTCTTCCTAAAGTAAGCCCCAATGCTATGTCATTTAACCTGTCCCTAAGTCTGTATGGTTGCTCCATACATGCCAACATTCATACAAGCACGAAAAAGGCAAGACCTGTTTATTTTGGGGATATTAGGTATCGAGAAGACATTAGTACCAAGGTCAACACAGAAGCCAGCAAAACACTCAGGGGTAGGTCTTCATTGAAGGAAGTCGCTGTCATGCATGCGACTATGGCCAGTGAGTTACTTTCTGTGGTCTGAACTGCCTGCTGCTGATATTTCGAGGTTCCTTTCGTAACGGATAAACAAGCTCTGCACAATACTTTGGAAAGGCCTCGTGTTTAAGATGCCACTACATATCGGCCTTGATGAGATCAACCGCCTGTATGGGATTAGCTGGGGTGTGTCATGCTCGTATCTGTCATTTACTCACCTTCTCGGCGATAGCGTAGACACTCTGACATGTGTTTGCTCCAGGCAGGGTTGGCATGATACTGGCATCCACAACTCTCAGATTCTTCACGCCGTAAACCTTCAAGCTCTCGTCGACGACGCCACCAAGCTCTTTTGGCATCATAGCGCACGTCCCCGAAGGATGGAACTCGGAGGGGCTTAGATTCGACTGCAAGAACCCAGCCAAGTCGTCGGGCTCTTCGACATAATCAGGTGGCTGAACTTGTCGTGGAGACAGCTCCTTTAGACGTGTCTCGAAGAAATAACGCTTGGTGAACCGAAGGAACTCAATCAGGATATCCAGGTCCACGGGATTGGTCAGTGCTCGATAGTCGACAATGGGCTCGGTGTTAAAGGGGTCTGTCGTGTTGATATTCACCGTACCGCGACTCAATGGGTGTAGATATATCAATGAGCCTGAGGATCCGGCTCCGGATAAGACGTGGTTGCTATTACACCATCTAAAGTTAGCGATGTAGAGTAATTATCCTTCACGATGTCTTGATTTACTTCGTGGGTTCGGCGGCCTTGACAGCTAAAGACAACTTACTAGAATGCCGTGTTCGGAGAGCGAATTGAGCGTGCCATTTCCTTCATTTGTGCAGTATATCCTATACATGTGATGTTACACTTCTAACTCATTTCTTTCTTGGTGATAAATTTCAAGGACTCACCAGCAATTACTGTCGGGTCGGTGTCCGGAGGTAACTGTGCGGCATGGTCCTGGCTCTCTAGTTTCGAGGCTATGGTTTCGAATGTCTCGGGCGCGATGACTGGCATGCCTAACCACGCAGCAGCGTTGCCTATACCCATGGAATACGGACCTAAGGCGTGCGAAAGATCAGCTCCAGCACCGTGGATTCTCGCTTGGAATCTCGGTTCCAAACTCACCAGTCTTATTAGCTTTCCATAACGTCTGCGCCCAATCGGTGAAGTTTCGGTTCCCAAACATATCCGAAGGGCTAGGATGCGTCGTGAAATTCGAAACTAAAGCGTTCGATTAGTCTTCTATGCGTCTTTGCTGTACCGTGGTTCTAAAGGTCGACTACTTACGCACGATGCTCATAAACATCATTGGATGGTCCTAGAATGCCACGATTAATTTTCATTATTTAACTTGGTATTTTGCACTTTAAAATCCCTTTGCAAACCTTACCTGGAAGTTTTGGCCAACACCGGGTAGGTCAATGCTGGTATCTATGTCCGCAGATTGAAGAAGCTTCTTAGGGCCAATCCCGCTAAGTTGTAGTATCTGGGGTGAATGAATTGCACCAGCTGATAGAATCACTTCGCGGCTAGCCTTAACAGTGGTGTAGGTGGTGGAGTTCCCTCTCCCTTGTCGGAAAATAACTCCCGTGGCTATCCCGTCTTCAAGAATAATCTTCGTTACGTGTGACTCGGTGACAACATCGTGATTTGATCGAATAATCCCATCGAAATGACCGGTCCTGGCATATGACCTTTGAACTATTTTTGGATCCATAAAAGTCGGGAACCACTGCGAAAATGTCAGTTAGTGATTGCTTCTTCAAGCGAGATATTTTAGCTTTGAAACATATCTATATCCGGGGAGAAACTAGCTGAAAAAGAAGAAAAGAATTCCAGATGTTACTTACGTATACGCCCGCTTTGCCGGCACCACTGTCAGTTGGAAACTCGACCCCAGGTATGTCTTGGAAAGCCTCGATTTGCGTCTTCAGACCAGGCCACTGGAAGGATGGCCACCCCGTATAGACGCTAGAGCTGTTGCCCCAGAAGGACGTATCATAGGTGATGTTTACCGACTCTGCCACAGCTGCCTCGGGGGGCACAAAGCTTAAAGCCTTGATAGATTAGTCGAGGTTTGATATATGGAAGGATGACAGATCGAACCTTTTTTAGGTATGGCAATAAACCATCCCAAGACCAGGTAGAGCTGTTGCTGAAAAAGTTGCCCCATCGATCATAATCCTCCGAGGTCCCGCGAACTGTCATCATCGCATTGATAGCTGAACTGCCACCAACTAGGTTGCCTGCTAGGACGGCGGTAGTCCGGTTGCGAAGATTGACTTGCGGGACAGAATTGATCTGATATGACCATGTTGGGCCCATGGCTGCCATTCCGGAGTAAACCTGATCAATTCTTGGAGAGTCAACTTCAAGTCAAATATCAGCACTTGATTCCCCCATTTCCGTATCTTAGCGAATATCTCACCTACTTTACCATTCTCTATGACGAGAACGGTGGCTGATTTAAAATCGTGAGCACGTTACTCAAAGTTAGTTTCACGGTGACTTACATTTGCCGTCTGCTGTCAAGCGGTCCGCTACGGTCAAACCAGCAGTCCCAGCACCAATAATCACGTAGTCATATGATGGCTTTACCTGTGACGATCCATTTAAGAATCTTAGCTGGAGCTCGGACTGCCCGCGACGCGCTTCGCCGAAAGACCCAGCAGTCGCTAGCAGCAAAGATGCTATAACTCCAAACGTGGTAATTGGAGCCATCATGAAGGTTAAAGGTCAACTACCCTAGGTAAGCATACAGGCATCAGGTGTGGATTAAACACGAACTGGCAACAGATGCCTTTTATATCCCATATTCTACAACTGGAGATTCGCAGGCAATTCTCAAGCAAAATAGATCATATACATGAATCGACAAGTCTGAAGTGAAAAATTAATATGCACCAGCATGGCGATACTATACCATCGAATACGAGCAAGCAAGCTGAAACCCGGCAAATCCCTTGGGCCCGTAATGGCAGCAAGGAATGAAATATCCAGCCCTAGACCATGGCCTGCGGAATTTCCTCTGCTCCAACGACCTATGAGATGCGATGTTTGCATATTAAGCCCAGTCGAGCCCATCAGCCTCAATTTATCGGCAGATCTCACAAGGTGGCAGATATCCCCTACATAAAAACGTGGTATAAATGCAGCCCATCTAAGGTTAAGAAGAGACTGCGGGGGCATTAATAAATGAGCGCCCAGTTCTCACGCTTAAATAGAATAACCATGTGTCAATTTCCCGGGGTCATTTAAAGCTGTATGGAATTAGCCGCCATGAATAGAGACGCGCCATATATCTACAGAACGTATGGTAAGCACCATTCTAATAACAATATGCCGATGGAGGACATCTTCACAAGGCACAATTCACATGATCTGCTGCTGAACAGTCTTCGATATCCTGTACATTTTGGTGTCGATGCCCTTTCTCGGTTTGAGGACCAAGATCGAAGTTCCACAGTGCTCAAATTCACAGACCATGCTTTCGTACTGGACCCATGGCAGGTTTGAAAGGTGTAAGGGTTGGTATGATTTACTAGATTAACAATGTGCATCCCAGGGTATGACCCCCAGGCACTAAATCTTCGGCAGTTCCATCACATCAGTCCCTTTATTCTTCTCCTTAGTGGAAGTACTTGGGCCTTCAGCCGGATTCACTTTCGGAGCTGACTTCCCCTGTGCCGTTCGCTTAGGTTCCGACTTGACATCTGTCTACATGGCGCCTTTGATGGCATTGTCGTCGCAATAGGGTCCCAATGAAAAAACATCATACGCTAATCGTCCCCCCTTGTGGTTTGGAAAAAAAATCGGTATTTGGACAGCCTATGAGCATACTACTACGTATTTAAGCGCCAGATCTTTGCATGCAACCATTGACTGTTCGGTTAGGATAGCGGGATTTCAACTCCCTCCGGAGCAGTGGGTCAAAATGCACGGCCCGACCCGATCAGAGTCACGTGCGTACAGACCTAGCGCCGGTATACCACGTGACACATGCAACGTCATTTCATATAGCGTTGAGGCTGGTGATGTTTGGTGCCATATTACAACATTCAAACATTTTACAAATATGATACAAACGATATAGATAACTTGATCAAGTAGTTCTGCTATTCCTGACCAAGACTTAGCCCTAGAAAACGAAAAAAAGGCCAACTTATTTTTCCTGGGGGTAAGTTCTATAAGGCACCAACATGCCCAGCGTTTTCGTTAGTATTCTTTCATCGAAAGGGACACGAGTAGATTTGATATAGCATATGTGTCAGCGTAGGTCATCTTATAGTCACATAGCTATATATCGAATGATAGCATGTTCAACCATAGATAGGATTACCAAGAAGCTTCCTGAACATATCTTATGATCAAGAGAATCATCAAACAGAATTGCACTGCTTATTCTCCGCACTTGATTTACATTTCAAGAAACTCTGCTATGTATATCATAAGGCATCTTCGGACTGGGCTTCTCGAGCTTATACAATAGTAATCAATGTCGTAGAATATAAAGAAGGAAAAGCAATCGTCAATCTGGTCTTAAGCGCGCAGCTGAGGCTAGCTAAGAATAAAATCTATAACCATATGGCTTATGGAGTGAAAACGGGAGGTAGTACACTGCCTGGCTTGGCAACATCTCTGCTAGCTCCCTTAGCTTTTACCTATCACCTCAGTAAGACCATAGGTCTGTTGGGAAAGAGAGAAATGACAAGGGATAGGTACTGTCCTCTCTTCATGCATGCATCGGGTCCAGTAGCTATTTTCCCATTACTTACCTGATTATATTCGTGACAAGCTCAGCGCCAACCTACGTCAATGAATAGCTAGTTATTCGGACATACTAGGAAATCAAGAGAGCTACGGTTTACCATACCTAGGTACCTAAGTTTTAGTATGTACCTTAAGCCCTGAATAAAGCTTACCGTTTTGCGCACGTTTCAGCGGTTCAGCGCAAATAAAACTAGCTACATTGTCAACCTGATTTCCATTGAGTACTAGAAGCTCCCCCTGTACCGGCTGATATCACACTGGAATACAACTAATGATTTGCGCTACGCCCGAATCGGGGATTTTAGAAATCTGACCTGGGTACTTTCTAGGCTTAGACGCGTGATTCTTTGCTATTAATCTAGTGGGCTTTCCCGTATCGAGCCAACGAATCAGAATACCACTTTGATTTCACTTGTAAATAGAAAGTGCTCACGTAAATAAAAAATAATACAATAGTAAAATAGTAGAAACGTCCCTAAAAGGAAGATCAGCTCCTTGAAGCATAATTTCTGTCCAGAAGAAAAAGAATATTCGCCCAGCAACTGCCCGCATAGCATCTATTCGCTGGCCTCCCTAACCATTCTCAAGGCCAAGTACAACATTCCACCTATACGTACCACCAAGCCTCCATAGCCCCCAGGCCTAGCGTACCTCAGAGAAAGTAACCTCTAAAGAGAATGCCCGTGCACCTAAGCCATGGAAAAGTAGTCGAGCCCAGATGCATGTGCTATTTCATTTAATAAATCACTAGGTAGTCACTGTAATCTATTAAGGTACCATGGCGGGTGTTTATTCTACCATTACGTCTATACGTATCTGCTACGGTCTTAGCCCCTGTCGTTTAGGTCTAGGGTTACACCCAAGGGTGGCCACTGACAGTAACAGTTATAGCGCCTGCTTCCAAAGAGCGTCAGAGCGTACGATATGAGCGATTGCGACTCATAAAATAGCAAACCTACTTAAGTACTTTCGTAGCAGTACTCAAAGTGTAAGATGTACCAGAGCTGCACTAGACCGTCAACCAAGCAAAATAACAGGCCGATCAGATTCACGGATAGAAGCCCGTACAAGGCGTCCCGTAGAACTATTCCAGTATGATCATAACTGGCCACTACCATAAACTGGGCAGCGTAAGGACGATACATCATGAGACAATTTTCAGCAGCAAATCTTCGGGTAAGATTTCTGAGTAGGTAGATAGACTGCAATGATCCTATATTCTAGTGTAAAAATAGCCCTAGCTTAGCACACCTACGATGCCCCTAGGGAGGCCCCGGGATAGCTGCTACATAGCAAACCCCTGGCGGCCAATGACTATAATTACAAATCTGTTCCGCTCGTTCTCCCGTATTGTTCCATCTAAGGTACTACACTACCTATCAAGGCGATCACAGAAGCGGTTAGTATCATGAGGCTGACTAAGCGTTGAGGAAGCCACCATGTTTGCGAAGAGATAAAAGAACTAGCAGCTACGAGCTCCGGGTGTAGGCATCGGGTCTTCTACTTAGGTAGAATCACAGCTCTATTAGATACACGTTGGGTACCAGGAGCGAGAAGTAACATTTATTAGGCTTCTACAGGGCCTGGGGCCCCTTAGGAAGGACCGACCTATTTGTCCTCTCCTATTGTATATATACACGGGATTTAATAGCCGTTGGGCTCATAGCTCTTCGTACAGCGTTATTGTACACTAAGCTCTCACTACCCTACGGTTGCCGAGCACGAGCCCACAAGGTGGCGTAAACGACTACGGCCTGATACTATATGAGCCCTTCAATAATACTCATGAGATATCTAGAATAATGTATGAAAATTGACAGATAGTCTCATCTGCCTGATACCCCTGGATAGCCCCTGAAGTCAAATAAATCAAGCTAATATCAAGCCTATAGTCCATATGACACACTGTGATTGCCTTTGGCATACTTCGTATCGAGGCATCAGGAAGAGATACCCCTGTGAGCCTTGCGTGCTATTCTGTGTCACTTTCGATCTACTATTACGCCTAGTTGGCTATGTATAATCACTAAGAACTTGCAGTCATTGCCTAGAGTATCTAACAGGTGATGCATTCATGATTCCAGCTACGAATAACTAAGTAACCAGACAGAGTGTGTATATGTCTACTTGGTAGCTCCATATTACCTTAGTTAGAGGTGCCTATATTTCTCTAGTATAAGGGGTATTACTTCTCCTTGGAAGCTGCCGAATGTTTGTATACTCCAGCACCTAGACAATTACCTATAGGAGTTACGTATAGGGGGCAATAATGATTCTGGACGGTACATGCCTCCACGGCGAAGTAACACCGTACTTTCCCCTTACAGGCGTTTCGTAGCGCTCCGTAGCAAAGTTTCAGGGGGGGCCGTGCTATAGACCGTAGGGAAACGGCGTGCCTTCCCAATTTGAAATTAAAATCAACGCTGTGTAGAGCCGGGTAATCGGCAGCGCCGTATAGAGTACGCCGTTATACGCGCGAAACGCTATACTAACGAGAGGTATACTCAACACCGGTTTTCTCAGAAAAATAAATCAACGCGTGCACTGATCTGAATACTGATTCTGCTAACTCAATCCCTGCCCTACGTCTATAAAAGGGCGACCACAGGCACTCTCACGTCCAACTTCAACTTCTCCCACCTTTTCCCAAGCAACGTCTCAACGTCAACGTCGCAACGTCTAACACTCAAGCCTGTACCCAATGTAAGTTTTCTCTTTCCTTATTGTCGTGACCCTCCCCTTGTCTATGTGCAGCCTCGGAAAAGTTCCTATGAACTCGTTTCCCTGCATCATCTTGTGTCTGTCCCATACCATCCAATCCTGTCCTATTCATCAACACATCCCAGACCGCCTGGCCCACCTCAGCAGCATCTTCGCAGTGCCTGCATCCAAGTTCGTCAACCAACCCAACACACTCTTCATACTCTCCACCATACACCCATCCTCCCTGACTCGTGTCTCCCATTCCCCATTCCCCATACACCACGCCGACCTCCCACCCCCATCATATGAGATCTTCCCCCACTCAACACAGGCATCATCTAACAAAGCCCGAAACGTTTAGCTGCGATCAAGCTGCAACCTGATATCTTGTCGACTTGTAAGTTTTTCTTTTCCTTGTCGTCAGTCGAGTCCTCTTTCCAAGTTCCTGTCGCCTTGTTCTTTTCTCAATAGTCTCCATATCGTACTGGTTTGTCCAATGTATCGACAAGCATCCTTCATGTTTACTTCATCCACGCCGCCGAGTCACCGGTAGCAAGATCGCAACATCAGTTATCTCCTCGTTTCTCTATGGTTCCATTCTGGGGATCACCGATACTCTTCTCTTTGCCTTGTGTACACGGCGACGCCATAGCTTGTTCCGTTGCCCATGCAGTCGCTTGGTCCGTCTCGACCTCGACTTAGATGCTAACTGTTCAAAACAGTAACAAATCACACCTTATCTCAAGCGGTGATCAAGATGTCTGCTTTCGAGAAGAAGCAGTCAACTGCTTACAAGCAGCCTACTGTCACCTCGGCAGAACAGTCACCTGCCAAGTCTGACAAAGGTCAGTTCGTCTTTCTCTATAAAACCCTATTTAACTAGGTAGTGAGCACTCACATGCTGATTCCTTTTTTACAGATGGTGGAGCTCGACTCACCTCGGCAGACTTCGACCAAGTCCAGGCTACAATTGCCAAGTTGTCCCTGGCCAAGGAGCAGTAAGTGCTGGCATATTAGTCCGTCTTGTCTTTTCTAACTCAACCCGAATAGCTCGGAGGTTAAATCCTCTAACGCCGACGATGTCTTTTCGGAGTCGTCTGTTGGACAGCACCAATCTGTCCAGATGGCAGGAATCAACCCTGCCCATCCTGCCGCGCCGACTATGCATGGCATGGGTCGTACACAGATCAGCGGCGTCGACGCGCAGAATTTTTACTCGCCGAATGCCTGCATGTTCGTTGCAAAGTATGTCCATTCTTCTCATCTTTTAGCCAGATCTAACCCAATGATTAGCCTCCCCGAGCACGTGAGAGACACTAGACTTGAAGCATCCTTGACTAAGGTCTGCAGTCAGTACGGTATGGTCTTTGTGAAGATTCGCCGGGATTCCCGTAACATGCCGTATGCGTTCTGTCAGTTCACGGTAAGTACTATTTCGCGAGAGTTGGCCTTGAGCATATCTGATCAGCTAGTAGAATGAGCAGGACGCGCGGAACGCGATGGAAGCCCTTCAAGGAACAATGATCGAAGGTCGGCCCGTCCGAATTGAATGGGTCAAGGCGAACCGTAAGTAAGACCTCTCCTGTAGACCCTCCGATGCTGACTTAGATATAGGCTCCTTTGTCGTATACCGAGTCGACTCTGGTGAGGTTAACACCACCACGGCCCACCAGATCATGTCCGCGTATGGAGCACTGGCCAAATGTGAGGCGTTACACCCTCAGATCCAAGAGGCGATGGGAATCAGTGGCGGAGTTCTGGTCGAGTTCAGCAGATTCGATGCTAGCCGGGATGTGGTAGGAGTAAGTATCTCGTTTTCCCAACCATGTTCGGTATGCGGACCGCTAACAAATGCCATAGGCATACCGCCACGACTTAAACTTCCGCGTCGTCCCCTATGACCTCAAGAAGAAGACCCAGAAGCCTCGAGTTGATCCAGATGTCGCATGGCTAGAGAAGTATGAGATTGACCGCCGATCAATCTTTGTTGGAAATCTTCCTGTGGCCGCTGAGGATCTAGAGGAGCGATTGGCGAGCATCGTCCGCGACGTTGGAAAGGCCGTAAAGGTCCAGGTCGTTCGGAAGGACGCAACTCGAGGTTCGTAATCCATAAGGGATAAAAACGTGCCCGCGCAACCAAGCTGACTATTCCTATTTATAGACCAACTGCGTCCTATCGCTTTCGGGTTTGTGGAGTTCTTGACGCCTGATATGGCTGACGCTGCGGTCAAGCACCTGGTACGTAACTACAACTAGATTGCCATTAGCAACTTGTTTGAAAACTTGAACTAACCACTTCTTACCTCATAGACCGGATTCGTACTTGACGGTTACCAGCTGCGCGTCGAGCGCAAGCAGAGCAAGGAGCCGCATTCCATTCGCCACATCCGGAGCGTCCCGGTGTTCCCAGAGGACACCAAGAAGGAAATGGTGACTCCCGGTCGTACGAAGACCATCCGGCACCAGCGGAGCGAGTATCTGGTGCGAACATCCAAAGGAGATCTCGAGCGGGTTAAGGCTAAGCCCACGGTATCCGAATCGGTGCCTGCCGAGCCGACTACGCCATCGGCTCCGTCTCTGCCGCAACTCAACGCTGGCAGCACGCCGTTTGCACCTGCTTCGGCACCCCATCCGTACCCATTCTTCGGATACGGACCGCACCCGTATGCGATGCCTCCTCATGTACCACACGGATCGCACCCGTTTGCGATGCCGGCCCCTCACACGCCACACGGAGCCGTAGGAGGATACTA
Organism: Hypoxylon perforatum; assembly: GCA_028571165.1. Lineage (NCBI taxonomy): Eukaryota > Fungi > Ascomycota > Sordariomycetes > Xylariales > Hypoxylaceae > Hypoxylon > Hypoxylon perforatum. The sequence goes on along the minus strand of JAOXNQ010000006.1, from coordinate 782,862 downwards.
TGGTAGCCCATTCTGGGCTACCCCTTACCTCCAAGACCCGAACCTAGCCATGGGCGGCTATTATCCTACTCCTTTCCAGTCGCCTCTTGTAGGTATGGGACCCCAGGGCCAAGGGCCCATACCGGAAGCCGACCAAAGCGAGGGAGAATCGACTACGCCTACCAAGGCAAACCCTCGACTAACCCAGAAACGTCTTAACGACGCATAAGTCTCTGGTCCTGCACTGACATCCGTCGCCGACTACCCTCTAGACCGTGCCCCCGAGGCAGAATATCCCGGAACGTTTTCTCTAGTTGACGGTGTTGAAATCAGAATTTGGCGGAGGACTTATCACATTGTGTTGTCTAGTGCTTCGGCACTCATATCTTTTATTATCCCGGCTCGCAGACAAGTTCGAGTAGCCTTTTCGATGGCGAAACTCTTTTGTAGCCTGCATCATCGCCTAGGTGGCATGATTGCGCTTTTTTGTAACTCGTGTGGCAGTTGATACTCAATGATACCCTGTCAATAGAGACTGCCTGATCCAAACCTGTGATATGTTAGCTGCCTTGTTTTTTCATAGTGTGACGTCTTGCTTATTACTACTGACCTGATTGTACCGCCTGGACCTTTTCGACCTTTCCAGCGCCTTGGATGATCTCTGCCAGTCGCTCCTCGAGATCTTCGGTGTCGGCAGGAAGGTTTCCGATACAAGTCGCTGGTCGAAAGTATGAGTCGGTCGACGAGAGAAGTTGTGGCGGCAACATGAGTCCAGTCGATGGCCGGCCATTGTGAGCGCCAGCCAGGAGACGACTAGGAACACACGTCGTCGATAACACCTTGAAGCTTCTCGCTGAAGCTAGGAAAACTACCGTCTGCCTCGACGGTGAAGATAGGTCGTCTAGCGCACCTTGTAACTGCCGACGGAATTGCTGATAGAGCGGCTGAGTGATCCCGGTTGATACGTGCCTTGATAACAGGCCAACGGTGGACGAAGAGGCCAAGACGTTGTCGATGCCGGCATCTCTAAGCTCCTGGTTGAAGCTAGGGGAGGTTCCCTCTGTTCTATTCGGATTAAGTTAGAAAAGACAAGACGGAGATTAATACGCCACAACTTAATCCTTCACAGCACTTACATAGTCTTCTTCTGGGGAGTAGCCTCCAGAGCCGAGCGTTGGAACTCCACGAGTGTCATAAGGCCAACCAAGCGATAGGAAAATAGCGTTATTGTATGAAGAGTTACGGACCTATCTGCTATATGCCTACTTGTATGTACAAGAGAAGACAAAGAGACTCATCTCAGGAGCCGTAGAGGGCCGTAACTCTCGGGGTTGATCGCCTAGGAGTCTGTTGTGGTGCTCTAGACGCCCCCTCCCCTCCCCCCCTCTCCCCTTCCTCTCTCCTTTTCTCCAGGGCCTGTCCTAACCAGGCCAGAGAGTTACCCAAGCATCCCAAACGGACGTCGCGAGGTTATCAGCCCCGCCCAGCGCCGTGGTGCTAAAGTCGCCACCGCAGTCGGCACCGCAGTCGGCGAGTAAAAGTTCTGCGCATCAACGCCGCTGACCTGTGTGCGACCCATGCCATGCATGGTCGGTGCGGCAGGATGAGCAGGGTTGATACCTGCCATCTGGACAGATTGGTGCTGTCCGAGAGATACCTCCGAAAAGACATCGTCCAGGACGCCGCCGACATGTACACGACGAAGTGATTCCATGCCACGCATCGTCGGTGCGGAAGGGTGGGCAGGGTTAATTCCCGCCATCTGGACAGATTGGTGCTGTCCGATAGATGTCTCCGAAAAGACATCGTCCAGGACGCGCGGCGAAGAGATTCAATGCCATGCATGGTCGGTGCAGATGAGCCCTGTGGCCTTAACCGTCTCGCTGTCCGATAGATGCCTCCGAAAAGACATCATCAGCGTTGGAGGATTTAACCTCCGGCCTATTCGGGTTGAGTTAGAAAAGACAAGACTAATACGCCATAACTAAATCCTTCATAGCACTTACTGCTCCTTGGCCAGGGACAACTTGGCAATTGTAGCCTGGACTTGGCCGAAGTCTACCTCGGTGAGTCGAGCTGCAATATCGAAGGCCTGCTCCGCGAGCGTGCTTGCCCTCGAACTTGATGAGGCCAGGCGCCCGCGCCTAGGTTCACCGGGACCAGTACCTCGTTACTCCTTAAAGGGTCGATGGTACTGGCCCCGAGTGAACCCGGCTGATGCCTGCCATGCGGACAGATTCGCGTCCACCGCTGAACATACAGAGTGCGCGGTGTCCAGCGGTAGACGAGGAGGCAATGGCATCGTCGGCGCTGGCATCCCGAGCCTTCCAGGGGGGAAGATACCACCATCGCATCCCGAATATGCGGGTGGAGCGCCTCGCGCCGGACTTGCGTCGAATCTGTTGAACTCAACAAGAACTCCGCCACTGATGCCCACGGCCTCTTGGATCTGAGGGTGTAAGGCCTCGCGCCTAGCTAACGTCGAAAATGTTAACTGGGCGGGCGCTCCACCCCTGATTCCCATGGCCTCTTGAATCTGAGGGTAGAGCGCCTCGCAAGTGCCCTCCCTGCAGGCCAGTGCCCCGTAAGGGAACATGATCTGGCGAGCAGTGGCACCGCTAGGCCCGCGGCGTCTTGGATCTGAGGGTGTAACGCCTCACATTTGGCCAGTGCCCCATACGGGGACATGATCTGGCGAGCCGTGGTGGCGTTGAGACCCACGGTCCCCCAGATTTGAGGGTAGAGCGCCTCGCACTTAGCTAGGGCACTCTCGATAGGCCAGTGCCCCGTAGGAAGCCAGACTCTGGCGAGCCGTGGTGGTGTTGACCTCACCAGAGTCGACTCGGTACAGGACAAAGGAGCCTATATCTAAGTTAGCATAGGCAGCGGGTCCACGGGAGAGGTCTTACTTACGGTGTCTTGTACCGGAACAAGAGACCCTCGAAGGCCAGGCATCGATGCCCAGCATCAATCATAGGACCGCGATATCGGTGTTGCCCATGGCGCTAGCTGGAGGATAGCCAGTGCCGGGTCGGAAAGTTGGCTGGCGGTCCCATACCTACGAGAGGCGACTGGAACGGAGTAGGGTAATAGCCGCCCATGGCTAGGTTCGGGTCTTGGAGGTAAGGGGTAGCCCAAAATGGGCTGCCATAATAGCCCCTAACGGCTCCGTGTGGTACATGCGGCGGGATCGCAAATGGGTGCGGTCCGTAAGCGAAGAACATATATCGCTGTGATACCGTAGCAAGCATGAATAGCATGCTGCTGCCGTTCAGCTTCGGAAGCGACGGTACCGACAGCGCCACCGAGTGCGGCATCGCAAACGGGTGCGACCCGTATCCGAAGAATGGGTACGGATGGGGTACCGAAGCAGGCGCGAACGGCGTGCTGCTCCCATTCAGCTTGGGCAGAGACGGGGCCGATGGCGTAGTCGGCTCAACAGGAATCGACTCGGATATTGCGGGATTGTTGTAGACTGTATAGCAAGCCTGAACGGGGTGCTGTTGCCGTCAAGTCGGAAGAGACGGCTCTGACGAGGTGCCGTTTCCGTCAAGCTTCGGAAGAGGCGGCACTGACGGTGTAACCGACTCAAAGTCCCTCAGCTCAAAAACCCTTGCCTCTTATGTATACCTAGAGCTGGCAATACATGTGGGCAGGGTAGAGGAGTGCTAAACATGTCGGAATCATGTTCGCGTAACTCGCTCTGAATACTGCACTATACCATTGTTAGAGCTGCCAATATAAACTGAACAATGTAAAAGAAGTGGTAATAAAAAGGAGGGAAAGAAAGCCCCTAGATGAAGACATAGTGTAGATGGGTAGTGTATAAGAAACAGAAAAGGGGGTAAAAACGTGTCGATGAAGACATCTCCCATGAACAATGATTAGGTGTAATTGATAGCAAATACTTTGGACGTCCATGAAGTGATTCGAATAAGAAAACTTGAAATGGCATACCGGTGCGAAGAAAGAAATGCAAGTGACATGTGTAGTGTAGGATATAAGTTGATGTCGGTGGAGGATGTCGCCAGAAGACTTATACCTCAACAGTCAGACGCGATGACACATGTAGATAAAATACAGATCAAATAGAGAGATAGGATGAAGAAGTAAGAAAGTATTGGAAGATGGAGAATGAATTTTCGTGGCAGTAGTGCGGAGTGTTTTGTTTCGCGGCGCGTCTGTGTGTTGTGGTGTTATGCGAAATGCTTAGCCGACTCGACGCGTTTCGCACCAGATGGCAACCAACCGCGGGGTAATTCGAATGTCGCATACGCTATTCGAGGAGCAACCAGTGCGACCGGTGCAAGATGATTGAGGAGTAGGTGAAAAAGAGAACGGAGAGCAAAGAAGAAAAGCAGGAAAGGCAAGGCATGATCCCCGCGACGGGGTCATGATGCCCGCAAAAGGACGAAGTAGGTGCAAGGTGGGAAGTCTGAAGATAGAGATAGGAAATAGCATAACTTACTATGAATATAGATCAATGCGAAGTAGATAAAGGCATCTTGAAGGTGACTGCGAGGCCTGCGAAGCCTGCTAAGGGGCTGGAGAGAATACCAGTCAGTGAATGAAAGAGTTAATGTTTGGCGACAAGGTAGATGCTCTGGTTAGAAAGATGAAGTATGAAGAGGATCATGAGGTATCAATAGACAGGTAGACTAGAAGTGGACTTGTGAAAAGAAGTATGTTTCTAGAAAAGAGGGAGTGTAGGCTTGGGGGTAGGACTCGCCTTTTATGGACGGAAGATCAGGGCGACTGTGATCCACGCTATCCCCAAAGGGTAGGTCAAACTTGCAGAATCAGTAAATAAAATATTGGATTGATTGGAGGCTGGTAGAGTGTGGGAAAAAAAAGAATGCCCCAAGATCAGGACATGTAGAGTCTGTTTTAGTGCTGCCAGAGTTGCCGCGCAACCGAAGCGGCGTCGCAACGAGTGGGCTAATCACAACCGGTACGTAGTTACCAGCCCAATTAACCGAGATTGAACCAGATTATCTATTCTTATGCTGCGTAGGTACTCGGGTAGATAGATATACGTATTCGGTATTTGCCCCAATACTTGTAACTGAACTACGACCCCTTTTTGCTATATCCAGGGGTAAAGGGCAATAGCTAGCGAAATATACGGGGGACACCCTCGAGATACGGGGTACACCCTCGCTTAATCTCAATTATTTAACAGAACGTATCGAACAAGTGATTCCTAGTTCTAAGGAGTACATTAGGAGTGTCGGCAGAGTCAAGGGGTGGCTGTGGCTTTAGTCTAATGTTTTGAACCCATTAGGAACACGGTGCTAACTAACGAGCTGACGTCGACTGTTAAGATGCCATAAAGTCGACTGTATGACCAGGAAGACTTCTACGTCATCGCCTGTGAATAAAGAGCTATGGAGCCCAACCGCTACTCTAGCAGCCCTGCATATATGTGAAAGGCTGAACAAAAGTGGCTTGCCTTACCTCTATAGATGCCGTTTACTATAGAAAACCAAAAGAGACAACACTGCCAACTCGTTTTATGGCAACTCCTTACTAATTATACCATTCTGCTGCCAACTACAATGAGACTTATAACTCGTACAAGATTTGCTTAGCTCTGGGCTGCCATTCCACTGCACACCTCCCTGAACCCTCACGTATTACCAAACCAACTTATAGCACAGGGTCAGCATCGCTAGTTTACCACGACTAAGAAGTTGTTGGTTGTTGCTTTGGATCTGTCAGGCCTTAGCCCTTTAAGCCTCTTTGCCTTTTGGACCTCATCTCTTCCCTTATCCCCCAGCGACTCAGACATAAATGATGATGATGATATTGTTTACGTCGAGAGGTACAACGCGCGCTACCATGGCGTATAGGACGTCTAGAGTACCCCCTAATTTGGAGATATACACCTCCCGGCAAAGAGGCATATAACTTCTATATCAAAAGACAGAGCTAGAGTATCACCTAACATAAGAAATCCTCCTCTCCGGCTTGTACGCCTTACTTCCTTACGATTATTTTAACCAAGGCGTCGGCCCCAGCTAGCCAACCTTGCGTCTGCGTGCAGGAAAACCCCTTCTCCAAACCCGCCTTCTCACTACATCTTAGAACCACCCTTGTAAAGGCCCGGCAGGCCCTAAAGCAGGGTGAAAAAATCCGTGAGGTTGGAGGCCACACATTGGACCACGGCGGGACTCGAACCCGCTCGTATTCCCATACCGGGCACGGGCCATACGCGGCCAGGCGCTTTAACCACTACACCACGTGGGGAACCGGCGACTCAGGCAGATGGCATCTGGTGACTCTGAGACAGGACAGGGAGCTATTGGTCAGGTATATAAGGATTAAGGCCACACCCGGAAGTTACGGCGCTCTGACACTCCTGAGATGAGTCTTTGTCTTCACATCTTGTATTATACAAGTAGGCTCATGGCGGATAGGTCCATAGCTCCTCGTGCAAGAACGTTATTATTTTCCTGTCGCTTAGTTATCCTTGTAACAGGATCTTCGAGACTGTAGAATAGAGGTTATTATACCGTCTATCTACAGTTCAGCTAAAGCAACAGCTGCTCATGATGGAATTATCATTATCTTAATACTACCCCTTTTCATCTACCGAATCAGGCAAATATTATTCATCCTCCAAAGAATACTCCTTCAAGCCAATATATCATGATACCCTTTACTTGGACAGCCCCACGTGTATTGTAATAGTTGACAGTAGATCTCACGCCAATGAATCACCATCACCAACTACTGATCTCCCCTATCCGCGGCGCACAATGCCTCCCATTCTTCTACATCAGCCTCGGAAGCCACTTGCCCAGTGGAAGCCCCCGTACGATCGTGTATAATACCCAGCCACAGTTGCTTCGCGTACTCGTCTGGGTCTCTCTTATAAGCTCTCCACATCCTTGCCGCGGCGGCCGGGTCTTGCTCGGCCGAGTTCCTCGTGGAGAGCGGCACGCCCTCGGTTCTGTATTTCTTCCTCCGATTGTCGAACCACTGCTTCACCTGCTTGGGCCGCAGCTGGGTCCGATACGTGAGCAAGATGATGACGCCCGTATACGGAAATGGCTCGTCGAAAAAGTTCTCCTCGAGTATTTCCCGCTGGCCGTCTGTCAGAGGTGTGGCTCGCGGCTGTCCGCTCTCCCGGGCGGCGCGGTTTGCAAAGTATCTGGATAGGCGTAGCGCCACTGTCGTCAGCGATTCTCCGGTGCTTGGAGGGGGACCAAACGAGATGATACATACCGACCTACGTCTTGTGAGGTGACTAGCGGCCCGACTTCGCAGCAGCTTAGGGCAGCTGGTATACTCTGTCTTTTAGAAGGTCGTGCCTCACCGAAACGATTGTTCTGCCAGTACCGTTCCAGAATGGCCAGCTGGGCCTCGTTGAAACTGTGTACCATCTTCACTATCAAACACCGCCGTTTACAGCGTAGCGCTGAGAAACGCAGGTTCGTTATCGAGTGTGAGGTAATAGTATGTAAGGTATTAGAATATTGAAGCTACATATGAAGAGGGAAAAAAGAGAATTAGAATCGAGGACTGCATGGCGTTTATTTTATTGCCACACTTCCGCTTTTCACTTAGCGCCACGCGGAAATTGCTTCATTTTCAACTACGACGGCTCGTAGAGGACAAACGGAAAAAATTCATTTAAAACTTTAATTTGAGCTATAGGACCTAGTAATTCATCCTTGCAAGTAGATTCTTTCACACATACCGTCTGAACATATTACTATATTCCCTCTACTTCAGCAGGATATATTTATACCCACAATCGCGTTCTGCACAAACGAAGTCAGTACATTAGTCAACTGAACAGAATATGTCCACCAAAATCTAGGTATTCACAAGTTTCATACTTGAGCGATGAGGTAGTGTTGTAGGTACAGAAAAGACAAGTCAGAAACACAATCTCAAATTGAATTGGGTATCTAGAAACATCTGCAAGAACGTTACTGCTAGCCGTTGACCCAACCCAGCATCCACTGCCGATGTGATCAAACACGTGTATATTAGGTGAATCAACTCGTTTGTAAGAACACATGCCAGATCTTTGGCGGGCGGCTAGATGCAGCAACCCGACGATCGGACGGGAAGGCGATATACCGGTAGCTCCTTAGGACCAGTTCTACTTTAGGTACCCAGGTACGTAGACAAGAACCCAGGCACACCAATGCCATTTCGGCTGGATCCATCAAATGATTTGGACCGCCATTCCTTGGTCTCGCTGAGAAATTGAAATCGGCCCCGAGCACGTGCATATCGACATCATAAGCCATCTACGTCTCTGGTGACACCAAGAACACGGAAGAGGACATGCCCTGCAATCTGACCAACCCGTTTAGCCAGGGCAACCAAAGGTATATCCCGATATACAACTCTCGTCGAGTGAGAATGTAAGAGCAGGGCAACCATGCTGATAAAACTAGCAATGGAGAAGACGCTGATGCTAGCAAAAGTCTCCTTCCGTATCTTGATCTTGCGTTGGGTAAAATGGTAACAGGTGGTCAATATCGTAGCGATGCCGATCCACGCTGGTAGCAGTAGGCCGGGATCCCGTGAACCGTCCACTAGGTATACAATCCACGAGGTCAGGTAGGCGAAGGCGCAGCTGGTGGTGAAGAGACGCACAACGGTGGCTTGCGGGGTATAGTTGATAAGCCAGCGGGACATGAGACAGTCGGTGAAGAAAAAAGCGAGATAGGCTGAGGCGCAACACTGGTGATTTATCATGTCAGCATAGTACAGGCAAGGCAACAGATAACATACCCATATGATGGCTAAGGCCGTCTCGGTCAGCCTCAAGTCGGAGGCAGGAGTATCACGGCCATTGTCTCGATTGGATGGGCGTGACAGATCGGCAACAAGGAAGCGTAGGGCATAGCGTAGACCCCAGCAGAAGGGAGGCACAACAGACAGCAGACGACAGGCGGATAAGGTATGATGCCACCGCTTGGGAATGCCTAGTGCGACAGCAACACGAGGCTGCAACAGGGAGACGGCTACAACAGGGGCGTGGGTTTGGGGGTGGTGATTATGGGCTGTGGACGTGTCGTCGGTGCCATTGCTTTGGGAATAGAGCGGTGGGTTGGCCATTCAATGGGGGCCTCCCGAGAGAGCTCGAGTTATTCCGGGAATCCTATAGCCCGCCGCCGTCGCTTGCTGTGCCTGTGCCTGTGTCGGTGTCCGTATCCGTGTCCGCTTAGTTGCGCCTCGTCGTCGTTGTCGTCCTCCAATCGAGCTGGGGGTTGGCCATAGGGGGGAAAGTAGTGGCTGAGATGGTAGAAATATAACAATTTCAATCTCAATTCATGGAAAAGAAAGTAGGATTACAGTAATGGATAATGTGGCCCTTGTGAGGTCATATTACTACGTAGTCGCAACCCCCTATAAATTCTAATACCCAGCTTCCAGAATCCCCTACCCAAGACCAATTTAGCGCCTAGTTAGTGGGTAAGGCAACGTCTGACCTGCCTAATAATGTCCAGGTAGCACCTAGTCGTACCTAGATGCTAGGTCAATTAGGTACTAGACATGCTGTATGCACTTAGTAAGAATGAGTTGCTTTCCAATTCTACTATCCGATTGGCTAGCCTTGTAAGGCCCCTCTATAGATGGAGGCCCACCTAAATTTTTCGTTCGTCTGAACCTCAATTTCGATCCTGGCTTCGGTATGGACAATTCTCTGTTCTCGAGCCAATAACAACTGTTGAAGGGGCTATTCCAAGTATCATTGCTCGATAAACGACAAAGGAGAAATCCACGTCCTATCAGTACATCACCACTTCCATGTCTCGACGGTGAGGGCTAGCTTCCGACTCGAGAGCCCATCAATACGCCCCTCAAACGCATTGCTTAGGTACACAGTGACAGCAACACCATGGCGGACCTAATGCGAATATCACGGCCGTGGCTGCTGTCCCCGCTACTCCGGGGCCGCACGCCATCTCCCATACTCTTCGGACTCTACCGCACCATCAGCACAACGCCGCCGCGGCCATACGCGGCCAGAAGAGCGCCCAAGAAGACGAAGCTGCTACGGTCCGCGAGCGGCAACAAGCGAGACGAAATGTCGCAGTTCCAGTCCAACATGACCTTCATACTCCCCGAAACCCTCGTCGCGCCCCCCCTCTCGCGGTACCCTCGCTCGCCCTCCAAGTTCTTCGGGATGCTGTGGCTGCACGCGCGCGCGCGCGCCCAGAGCCTCTGGGCGGTCATATCGCTGAAGATCACGTCGCAGCCCAAGATCCTCACCACAAAACCGCAGTTCCAGTTCCACAAGTCAGCCACAATACCCACGGCCAAGGCCCTACATATCCGAATGTCGGAGGCGCTGGCGGCGGGCGACAAGGACACGCTGCGCAGCATCTGCACGCCGGAGCTGTACGTGACGCTGGCGGCGACGGTGGACGGGCGGGCCAAGGGCACGCGCACGGAGTGGGAGCTGGTGCGGTACGACAAGAAGTGGCGGTACCCGCGGGTGGCGGACTGGCGCGTGGGCTACCAGCCGCTGCACGACGGCGGCATGCGGCTGCTCAAGCAGGTCGTCGTCAGCATCGCCAGCGTGCAGCGCATCGCGCGCTACGACGACGCGGACGGCGGCGGCCGGAAGAAGATCCCCGGCAGCGAGAGAGTTCGCCACATGACCGAGCACCTCGTCCTCCAGGCCGAGGTCGACGGTACCACCTTCGAGGCCCGCCCCTGGAGGATCTGGGGCACGCTGTCCGAGGCCACGTACGAGTCCTACAAGACCGAGGTCGAGAATATAAGGGCTATCATGCTCGAGCAGTCCAAGTCGTGATAGAACCTGGATATGAGGGGGTTAAAAAGGATTATATTGTACCATATACTTGTACAGACGTGTATAAAAAGACACTGAGATTACAAGCCGCTTTAGGTTTGTCTAATATCTAAATTCCCTCCCCTCGCCACTAGAATATCAAAGCTGCCTATCCAAAAGTGAAAGCGCATCTGTTAAGTGCCAAAATGAAGTTTGCAATGCGTTGTAGCCACTTCTCAACCTAACCCCTATGTCGATAATATAACAACTGCCCGACCTCTGGCGGTTAAAGTATAGATAAGGGCTTGTTTCATTACATGAGACAGTAAGCTGATGTTGTTCTCACTTGAAAGCTGTGTGAGATGTGAGTTTCATGGTAATCGCCAGTATGGTTAGGTAATGTTCATGTTCATCTCAACCTCCGTTCATATTTAGAAGAGTTACATGATTCTTGTAAATATTACAGAAAATATTATAGCAGTATGTAGCACTGCATACGCCATATATTTTAGCAGTGCCTTCATACTCAACCCTTTGAGCTCTGGCCCTATCTATCTCCTTCATGTTGCCTCTCCTTCACTCGCAGGTAACACGCGATTATATCGCCTCTCTCTCTCTCTCTCTCTCTCTCTCTCTCTCTCTCTCCTTCGCCACCTATTAATACTGACCAAAGTCTAGAAGAATTTCCCAACGACCTTGGTAGTAGTAACTTCGGCACTAGTATCGGCCAAGATAGAGGCATCTTCGGAAGGCATCGTGGTAGGATAGTCCAACCCATCGAAGCGGGTACCTCGCACCTTGGCTAGGACGAATTGAACCGTGAGCCTCAAAACAAGGGCGATGAATCCCCAGATAAGACCACCAACGGGGGCGGCGACGAAAGCACCAAATGCACCCCAGTCACCGGTGTAAAGTCCCTGCTCCAAAAGAATGAGCTCGGCGCCCAGTTGAGCGTCGCCGTAGTAGATGGTTCCGAAAATGAAGACGGTTAGGATACCACCGAGTCCGCCGACCAAGACCTCAAAGCCCCTCCACCAGTAGAACCGCTCCGATAGTCCGAGCATGAGCACCGGGATCGTAGCGGCGGACAGAAGATCGGATATCAAGTAGATCTGCAGGATGCTTGGCGCCTTGAGCGCGAGCACGACGACGGGGAAGATAATTAGCACAACCCCGGCACGGATGTACCAGATGTTGAGGCGATTTCGAAATATGTCGTTGGACGCGGACGACACCATGGCGGACTGTAGACTGTCGAATGCCGCGGTGCTCAGACAGACCGACATAACGATGACGATGCCCACAACCCAGTTAGGTAACTGCTCAAGCAGCAGGAAGAATGCAACGGAGCCATCGTCTTCTGGCGTTAATGTACCCGCCCACACAGCAATCAGCCCGGTACAGCCCACGAGGGTCAAGACGATTAAGATGACGACCATGGCGACCGAGACCCCGATCCAAAGATCCTTGTCTGTCCTGGAAGCGAAAGCGCGTAGCCAAAAGTTGGCTAGGAAGAAGTCGTTGGTCAGAACGGCTACAGGCAGGATGTATACAAGCTGCCATCCTACGAGGCTCGCATCGAGAAGCCCAGACTCGGCGATCAGCTCAGGCTTGATGTCAGTTTTGACACCGACGGTGATAGTAGCTATGAGAATTAGAGCACAGATCATGGCGCCTTGAATGTTGTCGGTGATGAAGGATATTTTGAAGCCTCCGAGCGCTATCGTAGAGTTATTAGTCTTAGTGTTGCAGTGAATAGGTATAACGCGGGTAGCTTACAAGTATAGATAGTAGTCACGATACATTCAACGATAACAACAGGAAGTCCATCCAGACCAGTCAATGCCTCAACGACTTGACCAATGGCAGAAAGCTCCGCAACCATATACAGAAACAAGGTAAGGAGGGTTAGGGCTCCTAGATAGAGAGCCGTCACGATGCCGTACCGCTGCCTCGTCCATTCAGTAAGTACGAATCCTTCAGGACACTTCCTACGAATAATAGGTGCTAGAGCAGCGAAGACCAACAGCGGACAGGCCGAAGCAATGGCGTAGACAACGACGCCCTGGACGCCAGCGAGAACACCCAACTGAGGGTACGAGAACAAGATCCCCGATCCCATAGCTGAGAAGCAGATAAAAAACCAAGGTTAGTATGTCATAACATAACATGAAAAGGAGAAAAGGGGGGGATCGGAGCGGCAGCACGTTTCCCACGCAAGCATTAACTTGATCGAGTAATTACGGTACAATCTCAGCTTCATCTCCGCAGTTATCTCTGAAGATCTCCTTGTAAGCTCCTAATTATAAGAGTACAGGGGTGGATCCGACCAGAGCTGGTTCGATTCGGCGCCCGTAGTGAGCCGCAGTCTACCTCCCCCTATAGCAAACTCCATCGAAGCTGCTTGAGGGAGAGGAGACATAGTCGTACGTGGGTACAAAACCTACTTGTCAGCTGTGCAACTCATACTCTAATGCCCGCGCTACTATCGATGTAGCAATTTCGTTGTGCCGCTCGTGATACGAGAGGATCTCGTCCGACCGATTTGAAGGTGCTACCGCTCTTGACCCTCGGATAGGAATAGATGTAATTCGTTTTAACATCCTAGCAATTCTCCTACTCACCAGCAGCGATGAAGTTAAGGGCCAAGGGAAAGGCTGCCAAGTATTGTTAGCTGAGACTCTACAGAGAGGGGGAGAGGAAACGAGTAAAGAAAGGGGCCGTAGAAGGAGTGAGATTGCCGCAACAGGCGTGGGCATATCTAGGCCCCGTTTGGATTTCTAACCCGTCTGAGTCCTGTTTCCAGCGAGAAACTCAGCCTTGGGCTGGTTTCTCATCTTCCAGGCTAAGCCTGTTCCCAACAGCCTACGAAGTTACCGTTAGCCAATTTTGAGAGATATATACCGTCCACAGCTGAGCAGCATACAAGAAGGCGCCATAAGTAACGTATATAATGGCATTCGAAGCCTCGGATGAAGGCTGCCCCATCTTCAGCGAATCTTTCGACGAGGTAAATCGGTAAGCTAAATCTCAGTAATCAGGCGAATTGACAAGTCTATGTCTAACATGAAGCAAAGGCTGGAAAGACAAGTAGTCAACGAGTGAGATAAATCCTCATAACCTGAACGAGGTCCTAAGAGCGAGGGAAGAGACTGAAGAAAGTCATTTGAGAAGACGCAAAATTTGTTTGTTTTATTTTACGAGAAGAACTAATACCTACGAGCTTCAGACTAGCTTCCCGATTTAGTCTACGCTACGACGAGGAGTGGGGAGGAGGGGAGGGGAGAATTAAGTACGTAAGCACGGGCCGATACGAAGAAGAACAAAGACTGTACCACACGATGGCGTATAGTTAGTGTAATCGCTTGTTGATATTAATCTACAAGGTAATAGATTATTCAAGATATATGGAATTCTACTCAAGTAGCTTTCACTATGAAACTAGGTAAAAAGGGGTTATAAACACATGCAAAATATATCCAGCCCGGGCGGCCGATATTTTCAATACAGCTAGCAATAATAATAACATAACATTTACACCATTCGTCCCCTGATCCATTTCACGTCGTAAATAGCTCAAAATCCACTAAACAGCCCTCCAAAACGCCAGTGTCTCACGTGTGTTCAAACCCGAGGTAGTTGTACAGAATAGAAGTTAGTTGTTAGGGGTATACATGCTAGAAGACATTACATAGGGTGAGTTATCCAGCAACCAAGTCGAGTCTAGCAACTCCCGGTCACATGGTAAAAGTGTAAGAAGTACTACCAACAACGTGTTGGCATTTATCGTGTACTGGCTGTAAGGTTGCGCAAAGCCGTTGGCCCCTGAAACCCATCAGAGCCAGCAGGCCGAACGGTGTGCATCTCCATATCCTGCCCATCGCGAGACGAGTTGCTCCTTTGCGGATTCCGTCGCTCTCCGAACCGCTGGTCTCCCTCCTCAAAGCGGTGCTTGAAACGGTAGTATGTTGGCGGCCGCGGACGACACAGCACTACGACCCAGTTCTTCCATATGCTCCCCTGGGTGAAGGCTCGGTACCTATCCTTCTTCAAAAACTTGTGAGAATTCAGGAACTCTCTAGTTGTTTCGCCTCTAGCCATGAGGAAGAGATGGTATCCCATCAAAGCGGCCGGATACGTAAAGCCGAATATACCGTAGACGACCATGGCAAATGGGACTCGAAAATGGCCGATGGCTGCGGCGAAAGATATGTCCTGCTCGTTCGAAAACACTCCTATCTGAGCAAGCGACGCAGCAATCAAGTAGAGTGAAAGGAGCGTTGCCGAAGTCAAAAAGGTAAAGAAATATCGGTAGTTACGTCTTCCAACACAGTTGTTGATCCAAACGCAGTGGTGGTCTTGAGTTTCGATACAGTTGTCACATAACCGACAGTGATGGGCCCGTGGTGGCCGCCAAATGTTACACGTCTTACAATACTTTGTCGGTACTTCCATCGCCGCAGTGCTGGGTTCGGCCGATTTAACCAGTGCCCAGTCATTTGTCGGGGGTGCCAGACGCAGGGGGTCGTCACGCTCATCCGCTGGAGGAAACTGGTGAAGATTTCGTGGCAAAATCTGAATTTCTGTTAGTATCATCATATACGGGCGATTATGGTATCGGTTCTACTCACTCCTGGATCCGAGCCCGACGCGCGAAGGAAGGACGAGATACAGATATAAAACAGGTACGCAAATAGCAGGGGAATCGCAGGGGATACATGATGCCACAGGTAAGACGCAGAAAACACGAAGAACAGAATGGCCGGCAGAACAACCAGGAAGCCGGTCGCAATGTTGATGGGTCGGTGGCGGGTGTTTTGCAGACGACCTCCGATACAGAACACGGTATTGCCTTCGAAATACTCATGGTTATAGCCATGACCCGGCATCTTCTGCTTGACTGCCTGCATCTTCGTGACTGGAGCGGTGATCGTCGCGGGCGTGAACTGCGGAGACGACGCGCCAGAAGACAGCTTTTCTGCACCGTGTGTATTGCGATTTGTGGGAGGGGCTGCGGATTCGCCCTTGCCAGGCAAGAAAATACTCGATCTGAAAGACCGTGGTGACTTGACAGGGCTCGGTAAATTCCCACCAGTCCTGTAAGTCTTGGTCTTATTGAGATCGAGGCTAAGACCCTTCTCTTCCGCCGTCTTACGTTGTAAAGGGCGCATACTCTCACTAAGACTGCCCGTTGGATAGTGCCCTCTGGTGGGACTGGTGGTGGCGGTGATTCGATCGTAGGTTTCCGTGCCTTCCGTGCCCCTGGATGGAGGCGGCTGCACGTCACCGTCATCGGTGTGGCGAACCACTCGAGCTATTGGTCTCGTGATAGTAGCACCCTGCGGGAGTACGTGAGACTGGTCTTCGTCTGGAATATCTTCAATGCTCGTTCGGCGCTGAACAGCGGTAGTAGGGCGTGACGCGCCTCGCTGGGCCTGGAGTTTTTGAGAGCTCATGGGGTGGAAGAAGGCGTGAGACGCTAGAGGAACGTGGCTTCGGCTCGTAGAACTAGCCGGACGACCGCTATTAACGCTGCCACTCAAACTCCCTCTCTGCATGGCCTTTCTCATAGGGGTTGACTGCGGCAATACACCACGCGACGAGGACATGCCAGTCCTGGCCGTTCCGGGGCGTGACTCGGTGGCGCGGAGACTCCTTCTTTGGCTGGCATTTGTCCTTGTCTGCTCCTGTGTAATCGCATCACCATCTTCGGACGCAATATCGGTCATTCGCGAAGATATTATACTCGGAGGGCCGGCGGGGAACTTGGGGCTCGGAAAGCTGTCCGTGTCGTCTTCGGGTGACGTCGGCGAGATGGGCCTCGCCGACTGATTCGCAGCCATGGTGAATGCTATATCTCGGAGTTGGTCCGTGTTTCGCAGTATCTAAGTTCCATACAGGTACGTCCTATAGCATAACACTTGCGTACGAATA
This sequence comes from Hypoxylon perforatum, assembly GCA_028571165.1. Lineage (NCBI taxonomy): Eukaryota > Fungi > Ascomycota > Sordariomycetes > Xylariales > Hypoxylaceae > Hypoxylon > Hypoxylon perforatum. Next base: position 766,181 of record JAOXNQ010000006.1, on the reverse strand, counting down.
ACCGAAGTTGGATAAAGTTTATTGGAGGCTGGCTACCAAGTACAGCAAAGGGAATGCGTCAACACACGTGGTAGGGCGATGTGGTAATTACGAATTATTTGCTACGGCAATATCGAATACTTGGGAGTAATGATCGACTCGATAACGAGAGTGGGATAGAAGAGTTTCGTGGAGAGGACGAGTTTTCGGACCTAGTGGTGGATCGTTTGTTTGCTCGAAGCGAAAAGGATGGGGAATTAAGAGAGCGTCGTTTGTAAAATTTTTGCCCTGTGATGTCTGCACAGCAGGCGTGGCAGCCGGTTCTGTCGAAAGAAAATAATTATTGGGACGAAGAGAATTGGGAAAAAGTAAAAAAAGGAAAGACAGTGAAGCCGGGCCGGGAGGGAGTTGGATGAGTTCGGCGAGTTGCGCGTAGTCGTCGCGAAATGAGATGATGCCCAGTAGGCGGTAGCAACAGCCAGCGGATGGGCTGGATTTAGCAAAGACACTTAACCTTAATCTTAGGGGGCTTATCATGCATAAGGTTCATAAAGTCAACCAGCCTTTTTCGGTCTTCTCCATGTAACTCTGGATATGATGCTACATGAGATCGACATCTGACCATGGCCGTGAATTGGTGTGGATACAAGTACAGGTCCTGTACATGGGGCTGGTAATGGTGCTCAGCCCTAGTCTGAATCTGCCATCCATTCAGCCATTTCGATCCATCTGTCTTGTTTCTCCTTTTATTTTCAGAAGCAGCAGACAGACAGTAAAATTAGCATATGTTTGTGTTAATAATAGCATTTCTTTCCTCTCTCTCAACTATCTGACAGTGGGTTGTTAAGAAACATGTTAGATAAAAGAAGAGACGACTCCTGCTGTGTCTGATTCCTCTATTCTTAAATATAGAAAACCAATTACTCTCACGAATGCGTATGCAGGTACCAAAGGAGGAACCCATTAAATTCAGCGTGATACAAATGAATCTAGCCTGTCTGGCCTTCGGACATGACGCAAAGTTGCTTGGGCCAATATTATACAGTACTACCTTGTGTAGCTTACACTATACGTTATGCACGACTGTAAAGTTATGCAAAATTCAGAGTTATGCCTAAACCATGAGGCATAAAAAACTCCCCAAAAAGTCCCTCTCTTGATTGGCCAATGTAACATATTCGCACGTCAAGCTGCTAAGGCATCGTACCACCTCTTTCAATCAAAATAATCCGCAAACCTGCTATAACCTCCATTCTCCCGACACCCACCACCTACTACCCACCCGACATCCAGATACCACGACAGCGAACGCATACCGTAGCCATGGCATCCGTGATCGCTCGACGAGCTTTTTCCCAAAGGGCTTTCTCTACCACCGCCCGCCGGTTCGCTGCCGACCCGGCCCTCAAGGAGGAGACCAAGCGCAACCCCGAATTGATGGTGCGTCATACCCGAGAAGCCGAAAGTGCAATATACACTAGAATGGAGGATAAAGAGATGGAGAGAAGGAAGAAAAGATTTTGATAGATGGATACTGACCCGACTTCATACAGATTCTGGGAGGTGTTATGTTTCTAGCTCTAGGTGGTGCTGGTCTTTATTTCGGTACGACCCATACGTAAAAATCAGCCAGGCGCTCGTTACTACAAATTCTAATACCAATGAATAGGCCGATCTCCCACCAAGTCGACGTCCGAAGCACCCGTCGGTATGGCCAAGGAAGGCATGCCGTGGGAGACCGGTGCAACCGAGGGCAAGTACCGATACCACCCCGGTGGTGACCCGGATGCCGCTCCTAAGGACGCTCCCAGCGCCGTCAACGTCGTTGTCATCCCCGACGTCAACCTACCAAAGGTATGTTCGGTCTCATGCTACAATGCGTCCTTCGTCCCGGCGTGGTTCTTCCACTAGGAAGAAACGCAAAGTATCAACCTCGGCTAACCTCGTTCTATAGCACCTCCATGACAAGTACAACAAATGGGGCAAGGACGGCTACTAGATATATTCTTCAAGGAGGCACACGAGTCCTTTCTTATGTCAAGGCCATTGTAAAGGATGCCGTATCTCCTGCCTGATTGTACATACATAGCTCAAGAAGCCGAGCATTAGGGCATCATTATTAGAATTAACTAAGCCACCAACTCAGTTTGGAATACCCAGTTGTAAGGGGAATCACTGGATGTTATATCATTCGGTCCAAATCAATATCCAGCAATACGATTACTAGTTTTTCTGTATCATGAGACCTTTCGGCTGTAACCAGCCGTGTTACCGTAATACTATGTATACCATTGTAAATCATAACATGAGAACTCTCAATTATATTTCTATGAATATTAGATACCTAGGTAAACACACACTTTCATCGCATTATTTATCATCCGAGTTACTTAAACCCTAAGTATATAATATCATTTATAGTTTTGTTTCCGATATTCCCGACATTTCTAGACGGAATCATGAAAGACCAAAGCTATATATGTATACGAAGTAGTAAGGGGGTAGCAGAATGTAAGTAGAAGCAATTAAACTACCTACCTCAGACTTACGCCGTCAACATGTCGATCTCCTCGCTGGTGAATCCAAATAGATATAGCAGGTCAACCAAGCTCTCGCCGTTGAGTCGTGCACCGGCCTCTAACTGCACCCTCGGCTTTGCATTCCACGCCACGCCCAAGCTTGCCGTATCCAGCATCAACAAGTCATTAGCCCCGTCGCCTACCGCCACCACTTGGTCCAATGGGATCCCCTCTTTCTTAGCAATCTCGAGAAGCAGTTCCTGCTTCCGTTCTCTGCCGACGATGCGTCCTTTTACGTCGCCCGTTAGACGTCCCGAGTCATCGATTACGACCTCGTTCGCAAACGCGTAATCAATTCCTAGCTCGCCAGCCAACCAGCTCGTCAGCGGTAAGAAGCCCCCAGAGAGTACGGCTGTCTTGACACCCAGTCTCTTGAACGCCCTCATCATCTCCACGACTCCCTTGGTAATGTTTAGGACGGGCCGCAGCTGCTCAAATATGGTGACGGGAAGTCCCTTGAGCAGACCAACTCGTTCCCGGAACGCGGCATCGAACTCTAGCTCTCCCAGCATAGCCCGGTGGGTAATGCTCGCAACCTTAGCACCTAGATCCGGCGGATCTGTAATGGTAGCCGCCAGGAGATCAATGACCTCTTGTGTAATCAACGTACTATCCATATCGAAGACCACGAGGCGTGGGTACCGCCTCCAGAGGGTGTCACGCTGCAGTGCGACGTCGACATTCCATTCTCGCTCGAAGCGATAGATGAGCTCGTGCTTCCGCAGGTCCGCTAGGGAGAGGTAGTTTGGAGAGGGCGCCGGGGACAGGGTCAGCTCGACTACCAGAGGATGATCCGGATCATCAAGGCAGCGGTGAGATGAGGTAGCCTCGGCAACACCTTGGGGCAGCGGGAAGGAGGACATGAGATGGAGGAAGGACGTGATGCACATAGGCGAGATATAAGACCCATAGAGGTGGTCGAGAGACTCGGGTTCGCCAGCCCCGGGGGGCTCCAGGGGGAAGGACTCAATGTTGGTGGTGGGAGCGAGGTTTGCGGGAATATCCGAATCGGACGAAGCAAGTCTCGGAGAGGGTACGTTCGAGGTACGAGACGGCGCGGACTTGTAGATCAAGGTAGCGACAAGCTTGTCTGACTTGGTGCCCCTCGTTGGAGCGCAGTTGGGATGGGTGAAGTCGTGACTAGCGCCTTCAAGAATGGTGGGCGGCTCGTCCTTGGAGGGCACGCCATTGAAGGGGCTGAAGTTCTTAGGAGGAGATATTCTAGCACTCTGCAGGTCTTCGACGACGGTATCTATGCCGAAGTGGTTCTCTCCGTGCTGCTTAGGAGGACGGTACTGCTGGTGCTCTTTGAGATAGGAACTAGTTCTCATTGCGGACAGCTGCGGGCGACCCGAGCCTTGCTTTGCGGGGCTGTCATCGGCGGCCATGGCGGTCTAGGTTGGAGGCGACGTCACTGAGATAATAATAGAGAAATACGTAAAATAGGGGATGTTAATACAGAGCCTCGGGATTTTTGTGTGGATCCAAGGGATGGAAATTATTTCCAAGGAGGGCAGGAGGGCAGAAGGGGGATTGCTTGAATCTCACGTAGGACTTTCTCAAGAGGAAGGAAGTTTACAATTTGCGCGGGGTGTTTTCTCTCACCTGCTCGCCTGTGCAGGGCCGTTGTGGAGTAACAGGCCGTTTTGCCCGTTCCTGGTGGCTGGATCTGAAGGAAGCTACTCATTGGCTCAGACTTTTTAATATTCTTTAGCTTGATTCGAGGTGAATCAAGGTGAGCAAGAAGATCTTCGGGTTGTTCGGCAGGGGTTCAAGACATGAATCAACCGAAGAATGTCCGTGTACTGGTTATATTCCAGCTCTGACGCCTTGACTGAAGATATAAAAGCACCTTACCTGATGCACTCCTGCTTGCACTCTGCTTGCTTAGGTAATCAGTAGATTCTTATTTGCGTCATGTTTCCATCATCCCCACTGAAGCCCCTTTTGACAACTCTGTCGACTTTGTGAGCGCTTCAAGAGTCAGGTATCTACATTGAAGGAAATGCTATCGGAAAGGAGGGAAGCCTGTGCTTATGAATGATTCTTTCTTGCCACAGATCTGCACCCCAGAATCACACATAGGGGTCTAGATGCAATTCCAAGTTACCGGTGCAAGGGTGTCCAAGACCGTAGGTTAGTATGTGCCCAGTCGCCCAGACGTCCAGGTCGCCTAGTCGGTAATGCAGATCATCTACCGGAGATATCCAAGTGCAACTTTGTAGTATGGCGCGGTTATCGGTCCCGATGAACCGTCCAAGCGGCTCTTTAACCATTGCAACATTGCCAACCTCATAACCGAGACCCGGCATTGCCGGATTCGTCCACTTTTGCTTCCCGTCCAACTTCGACGCTCATTCTTACCTTCCGACAACCGCTAACCTTTTCGCAATATGATTTCGAAATCACGACATTGGCACCATAAACGCTGTCATCCATGCTAGATCTACTTGCCTCGAAGGGCCTTACCGTTGCCGTTGGGGTATTACCACGGCTGGGAAATCTGGAGGAGCGATAATCAAAAGGCAATAGTCCAGAACATCTCATACACCGTCGGATGTCGTAATTTTTAAACAAATAGAACTTAACCCTGATTAACATGGTAACATAGAATAAAGTGAAGTCGCAATCTAGGCAGACTTCAAACATCTCGTAACTCGGCTGGATACAAACTCGACGGACCAGAGGAGATACTAGTCCTTGCAAGAAAGCCGGCAACGTTCTCACACGGTATGGGAGGACTATACCAAAAATATTCAAGGAAATATTTATACTCAACAGGAAGGCTTAGGGGCTGGAGAGCAGCCAAGTCTGCAAGAAGCATGCGTGATCAAGCGAAACTTGGACTTGTCAAAGTCTAGATGCTCGAATCTGCGTGCATACATTGCGTGCTCGAGATAGACTTTAATCTATGGATATGACTGGTATTATTATACTCATGGCACGATCTCATTGGATGAGAAACACGCACGTCGGTAGCGAAGTTTGTTCTTCTCTTGCTGCAATCTGCCCGATGTTCTCTCTACATGATTAAGCACATCATCCCGGTGGATTATGTGTCAATTTGCTCGGTAGCACAGGCGCAAAACGATGAGACGAAGCCGCATAAACGGATCTGCGAATTCAGTAGTGACGTCGAGAAAGGGTCTCTCAGTCAGATCCGCCCGGGGCATGTAACGAGCAAGGTACTAGATACTGGAGGGGCCAGCCTTGCCACCGTAAAAGTGAAGAGGTTACTTGATTTAAAAGCAGGTCGGCTGGCAGGCAGGCCGGATCAGAAGTATCGGAAACGTCGTGCGGCTTTTCGATACCCGCAGAAAAACAATCCAAAGCCCCATTGTTTAACCAATCATCCCATGGCGTTTTCTGTTGCGACTAGACTAGCGTCGATGTCGTGATCAATGTCTAAAATTTCTAAGAAGGCTCTGACGCCCCCTGACGCCCCTGGACGTGCTTGGGTTACGGCCTATCGCCTGTAATATCTCATCTAAGCAGATCGCGCAATACCCCCAGCTCCATATGCGACAGCTCTACAACCATCCCGGACCCGGTTCTTGCGTGCAATACACCTCCCGAGAACCGGATTAGTCATTTTGTCATCGTAGAAATTTGTAGATATGCTTGGTTTTATAGTTTTGACTTGGTGGTACTGCACAAGTACCTGTGACGAGGTAGTTCTCTAAGCACCGACTCGGCCAACGGACTTCTCTACTACTTTTCTCTCTCCTCTCTCTCCTACTCTCACTGTCCCTTATAACTCAAGCATCGCCTCTGACGCCTTTCCCCAGACTGGACTCTCTTCTAGTCCTTGTCTATTTTCCTCACATAATTGCCCCTTGCACACCTTTGTCGTCATATCTAAGTCGAGTTACAACATCCTTTGAAGTTGTCTCGAGTCCATACCATTCGCCTCAGCTCAGTATTCCACTCTGAATATTAGTCCTCTTCAACCTATTCAACCTTTCTGCCTAAGCCTCGGGCAGCTAGAACTCGCTTTCCCTTATTCAACATAAAGTGAGGCAAGATGGAGCCATCATCGACCTCGTCCAGCTCATCCTCCCCACGCCTCTCATCCAAAATCATGCCGCACGTGACGGACTTAGAGTCGGGTTACGTCTCGGCCTCGTCGTCGACAGCGAGCTCTTCGGGCGAGCTACCTCAAGTGAACCTCACACTACCACATGTTAGGCACCTCAACCAACAATTAGAAGTCATGTCAGCCATGGATAGACTCCGCTTCGTCAAGATCTGCTTTCCCAATTTGTATCAGTCCACTGCCTTCGGCCTCACTGGCCTGGTATCCACCGACATGCTCTCCAAGATCGAGAAGGAGTCCCCGAGCTCGTCGCCGGTCGATCTTATCTTCCTCGACACGCTGTACCACTTCGACGAGACATACGCCCTGGTCCAGCGAGTGAATGAGAGATACCCCAACGTCCGGATCCACTCGTATAAGCCGCAGGAGGCCAACACCACCGCCGAGTTCGAGGAGCGATATGGCGAGAAGCTCTACGAGACGGCTGCCGAGCTTTACGACTGGATTGCCAAGGTCGAACCCCAGCAACGGGCGTATTCCGAACTGAACGTGGCCGCCGTTCTGACGGGACGGAGACGCTCGCAAGGGGGCGAGCGCGATAAGATCGGCGTCCTCGAAATAGACGACGAGACCGGCATCATAAAAATCAACCCCCTCGTAGACTGGTCCTTCGCCCAGGTCAAGTCGTACATCACGGAGAACAACATCCCGTACAACGAGCTGCTGGACCGGGGCTACAAGTCCGTGGGGGACTGGCACTCGACGTCTCCGGTGGCGGCGGGCGAGGACGAGAGAGCCGGCCGATGGAAAGGCCAGGCTAAGACGGAGTGCGGCATCCACAATAAAAAGTCGAGATACGCACTATACCTGCAAGAAATGCAACGAAAGGCCGAAGAAGAGCAGCTCACCGCGGCTCTCGAGGAGGTGGAAAGAGCACAGCAGGCGGAGTCGTCGGCTGAAGTGGTCGCGGCCTAAACAACAACTACTGCATTTTTATTCGCATTAAGACGGACGGGGATTATAGCCACATTTTCGGCGGCCTGATTGAATTGCATACGGTTTCGGTTACCGAAACCTCGGAAATTGTTTTATGGGAAAGGCATTGCAATGGCGATGGTGTTTCGGCGTACAAGAGATGCCCTTGGACATTAAGGATCCATACATGCCTTAAATGTTAGCATTAAAAGCATTCAGGAGCTAGACTAGATGATATCAATATTAGAACATTTGTCTAATACGTCTGTCGATAATCGGCATCTGTGCCATGAAGCTGCTCATAGTGAACTAATGGTAATATAATAGGTAGGTATCGTACATTTTGCCAGTTGTTGGAAAAGGGGAGAAACAGGAGAAAGTGTCTCTTATCAGCTTACGTCTTCATATCCGTATTAACACTGATTAGGGATGGCGGATCGGATCCGTCCCCCGGGATCAAATCGGTGCGGGGAAGAAACTTGTCGCCTCCCTTCATTATGCCGGCACTGGTCCTAGGTCGTAGATCTGCGGATCTGCAGTACCACCGACATGTCTTGATCATGTGCTGAGCTTCGACTATGTTACGAATATGGCGTTGGTTCATTGTCTTGTGCTCCCCTATGTTGTACGTATCTGTACCGAAAGAGAACTTAAGAACGAATGATATAAAAACAACAAGTTATAGCTGGGCCTCAACATATGCTAATTTCTATGTAAGTGAAATGGTATTCCGTAGCTAAATTTGATGAGAATGCGTACCCAAAGAAAAAATTACTCTAGGTAAGTCGATATATTTACCACATGTTTCTACGGCATTGTTCTCAATGCACGCAAGAAGAATTACTACCTTGCCATACGTGTGCAATCTTATCCTATGTCCTAATTGTCCAGATCAGACTTGGTTACACCGAATCTTCTACTCGGGTCTCCCCCAGACTATGCGAATACACACCCATTAAAGCGACCCGTCGGTCTTGGCCTCAGAGTTCAAGGCAGCTTCCAGGCCGCTGAACAGATCAGGGCTCTCTGGCTCATTCTCCTCTCTCCCCTCTGGTGCTGTAGGTTCTACCCTGGTGTCAATGGTTGGAGGTTCCGGAAGCGGTATGGCCTCGGTGGTTACTGGTGCTGCACCCAGGCTGGGTTCTGTTGCTTGTGGCTCCTGTAACTCCTGTGCGTCTTGTAATACCTGCGGTTCCTGCTGCCCCTGTGGCTCTTGTGGTTCCTGTGGTTCCTGTGGTTCCTGTGGTTCCTGTGGTTCCTGTGGTTCCTGTGGTTCCTGTGGCGCCTGTGGCACCTGCGGTTCTCGTATTGCCTCGGGTTCCTGAAGTTGCTGTGATTCTTCAGCTGCGGTCGTACCCATAACTGTCTGAGGTACGCTATCTACGATCGGCTGCTCAGCACCCACAACTTCCAATGTGGTCGCAGGTGGCGGCGAGCGATGGACACCCGAGACCTCTTCGGCTTGAACGGGATCTACAGGCGGCAACGGCTCGGTCGTCACAGTATCTGGCTGTTGCGTATCCTGGTCGGCCGTAGACTGTGCTTTAGATTCGTTCTGTACCGAGTGCGGAACGTCCCACATCTCTACGTCCACGTCGGTTTTTTCCGGACTAGCAGCTATCGCCAGCGGAGGCCTCTCGATAGCTGAACTTGGCTCCGGTCCCAAGGATGCCCCTGATGACCCAACATTGGTGAGATTTGATGGTTCCGGATCATTTAGAGTGAAGTTCGGAGTGGAGTCAGTCGGTGATGCAGCAGCTACGACATTCTTAAGCGGACTCCCTTCGAAATGGGGCGGGATATGCTGTGGGTTGAGTTGAGACGGGAGCAGATCGAGATTAGGAGGCGAATAGTGTGCTGGAGCCAGAGATTCAGCCCCAGTGAGGTCAGCAGCAGGAGTAACCTCAATAGGGGTTACCTCGGCGGGTGTTACTTGGACGGGTGTCGCTTCAGCAGCGGGCTCGGTCTGGGTAACTAGTGGCGAAGCTTCCGGTATATGATCAGTTTTGGCTTCACTGTCAGCCCGGAAGCCTGCTCTACTCTCACTATCGGGCATTTCACTGTCCTCCTCATCTCCTTCATCACCGTCTTCACCTTCCTCCCCGTCGTCTTCGCCATCATCTCCATCGTCGTCATCAGCCATCTCGCTATCCTGGTTTTTAGATTCGGATTGGTCGCCCGGTTTGACATCCTAACAACAGTTAACATACGGCTAGACGAAGTAATTGGAACTGACTTACACCGGCTCCTGGTCCGCTTGATTTAGTACCGTCTGCGGCAATATCTGCGCCCGTGCTTGATACATTGGGCCGAGTACTAGCTGGTAAAGGTAGCTTCTTCTTGCGTCCTCGGCCTGGACCCTTGGGCTTCCTCTTGGGCGGCGGCGGCCGTCTACGCGCAGGTGTTGCAGCAGCAGATGCATCCGCATTCGCGGCGACGGCAGCCGCCGGTACCACAGTGGTGGATATAATCTCGCCGTCGACGGGCTGGCCTTCACTCAATGTGATCTCCTGCGTATAGGGATTTCCGGCTGCGTCGACACGGCGGACGGTCGCTTTCATAACGGTGGGACCAGACGTCGCACCGGCGGTAAGGTTGGATGATAGCGTAATAAGACCTTTCCTTCTCTTAGCAAGGTGAGAGACGGTCGGCCCCTCAGCATTGCGAGCAACCTGTTTCCAAACCTTGACTTGGAATCCCTTCGCAGCCGGATCTTCTTCCTTTTTCTCCGGCTTCTCAGCCACTACGGCATCCGCATCAACCTCCTCTTCTTCGGCAGGTGGCGGTCGTTTGTATAGCCTTCCGGAGCGAGCTGCTCTTAATAACTCTTGAGTATGTGTCGGGAGTAAATGCGAATCTTTAGGCATGCCATGTGGTAGTTCGAGAGCCCAAATATCGTTCTTCTGAGTTGTATCCGTAGTGGGCGGCGGCGCAATGTTTACCCATTCGTGGCGCCATTGTCTAACGGGTAAGCCTATAGGATGGGACAAAGTTAGACGACGCTGGTATACAGCATCTTACGAAGAAAATAGGCAACATACCCTCGAAGTCGTCGTGTTCTACATATCCGCTACGATTTCCTCGTCGGGTTTGTGTATTTTGGCGGAACTGAAAGGGGTATATAGTTAGCTAAAGAAGGCGACTAGCCAGGTCTAATATGTTTAGGATGTTGAGGATATTCGCACATTAGGAGCCATGGATGCGCTCAGCGCGACTTGGTGGCCGTGTCTTTTCTAGAACCAATTCGGAACTCAGCTTATGGAAGCAGATCAAGAGTCAACTATCTAAAGAAGTGAGGCAAAATACGTTTGGATCTAAAGTCAAAGCGTCAATTTGATCCAAGAAATCTATGACGCAAAATAGGAAGCCTTAATTGATCGTGAAGGTATCTCGTCGCAAGTTGGATGGAGAAGCTGAGCGCGACAACAGAAGAATTAAGCACCATTACAGCGCGGTACGTAAAGCTTTAGTTGATTTGATGGCCCAAGCGTTATCGAGTGGGCTCTTACAAGTACTGCTTCATCCGCTTATATACATATCCTTATATCCTTCTACTTCTATCTATTGAGAAACACGATATTGAATATGAAGATCATGAAAAAGGGGTGGTCTTATATAGAATACATTAGGAATATTTCCGGAGTAGCTTGATCTGTTCACAATAGAGGATTCCTAGGAGACATAACTAGAATCTGGGTAGAGTTGAATCTTTTGCATTGCGTCTTGAGGTAACTTGAGTTTTGTAGCCATCTCATACCCTTTGGCTTATATGCCGAGCCCTCACTTCTTTTCGCAGATATCGAGGTCTAACTCCAGTCCACTTTGCTCAATTTACAAGGCCTGGTAGGTACCTATAGAGCAAAAGACCGGATGCTGTGAGCCGAAAAATTAACCGCGCCACTTATGTACAGTCGTCATGAAGTAGTAGTACAGTGTTGGCGTGTCTCTTATAGAGAACGCACGCAAGTACATCGCAAAGTCCGCTTCTCGCCGAGAATATACGAAGCTCATATAGCGCATCTTTAATCCCATCTGCCACAGGGTTAGCTGAAATATGTCCGCTCACATTAGGAAGAGGTCGTCCTTACCCCGTGTCTTTCTGTCGAGTAATATCTCCGGATCCCCCGGTTTGTTTGCCCTGCGATGATACCCCCATTAGTATTTGCATATAAGGTTGTGTCATAAGATGAACCGGCTTCGTTCGTCACATACAGACATTCCACCTTCCACCACTAATCGATCTATCTGATAGAACTGGCTAACAACCGTTTGGCGCTGCAAGAGAAGACTCGGTTAGTAAAGGTGCTAATCAAGCCAATATAGCATCGGGTCGTGTCGGATATTCCCCGCGGCTAGGACAATTCGGCGGGCGATAGAAAACGGGCATTCGCACCTTCATCATCTGTAGCTCTTTGAGTCCCTTTTGTATGAGGCTCTGTATCTCTCTAGGATCTTGCTCGCCCACATGTTCTCGGAAGGCATCTTTCGTTCGTCGCTTCGCGTATTCTCTGAAGTTGTAGGCCTGGAATTGCTCGCCCTGTCGCAAAAGCTGTCGGTACTAGTGATTCAAAAAATTCCGAGTTAGCTAAAGTTATATCCTGGCATTCGGTGCTGCCAGCGCACAGCAGTATAGTGGCATCAGAAGGTTGCCTTACCAAAGACCGAGCCTGCTGCGGCAGGTCGCCCTTAAGGGCTGAGACGATAGACATGTCGATATGTATGCTATGCCTTGACGTACGCTGTTCGAGCTTATTCGAAAGTGGAATATAGGTAGGTAGAGCAAAGATGCTAAGTCTGGCGTGCCAGGGTGTCGGGTGTTGGAGTGTGGGTGGCGGGACCTGAGGGAAAATTGGTGGAAGAAAAAAAATATGATGCAACTGATGACAAAATTGCCGACCGCGATTCGATTTCGTCGCGGCAATCTAGTATCTTTTTTTAAGCGGCTCGGCCAAAGAGTTCAATCGGCGCCGAGGGGAGGACAAGACGGTCGGGGTTCTAGCTTGAATGCAAAGCGTAACCTCGGAGTTATCGAGCTACCTAACGTACCAAGACGGGGGAACCTTTTTTTTGTGGGACGTATCTACACTTACAATATTCCGTAATGTACTTAATGTACTTAATGAGGAATGAGATATACTTTAAGGGGGGTTAGGAGGTATTGTTAGTTTTATTCGTCTATTTTATATCCGAAGTCCTAGATGCAAGTATCGCCTCCATGCTTAACCTTGGCTCAGTTTATAGATGCCTCACCTTTTGCTTTAGGAGTCGTTATGTTACCGTGGCGCCCGTCTTCTTCTGCCATTCCTTCATCGCATCCTCGAGCGTGATTATATGCCTCTCAATATTTCTGGCTCGATACCTAGTTCCATCTTCTGGGTCGAATTCGAGTTGGCTCTTGTCATCTATCTCATGTTGTCCGCCGAGCTTCCACTGTAGAAGGTGGACATTGTCGCGGTGATGTTGGAAATTGTCACCGAAACAACGCGTTGAGCAGAAAGTAGACGGAATGCCGAGGCTTACTACGCATTCCGCACAGAATACTAAGATATTTCCCCCTTCGTCCATCTCCACATCTTCGTCATGGAGCTGTATACACCCTTGACCGGACGCGCACTCATGCATTGTCTCGACGTGTGCTTCCTGCTGATAATGAGAACCTGTACTAAATATTCAAGGATGAAGGGAGGTCAACCTACATAACGTGCGTTTTCGCATTCTTCAGAGCAGAATATTGCAGGTTTGATTCGGAGGTGGAAAAGTTCGCCTAGTATTTGACACAGAGGACAAATAATGAAATCTTGAGGGTCCGGGATTTTTGAACACGCCAAGCATGGTGAGAGATTGTGTTGTTGATCATCGGCAAGCGCTGCTGCAGCTCGAGCTTTATCCTGTCGAGCCTTGTCTCTCTTCGACTTATCAAGCTCGTGGGCAGCTTTCGCTCTTTTTAGTTCCTCAAGTTTCTCCACGTTTTGCCTGTGAGATATCTGCTTCTCGTTTCGGTCACGCTCAGCTGCGTGGCGGTCACGGATGATGGCGTTTATGATATCGGATATTGGCACGGCATTCCTGACCATGTCAATATACTTCTGGGACTTTGCAGCGCCGGAAGGATCATGGTTAGGTTGAAAAAATATATCAACATAGGCATCAACTCGTGCTTGTGGTGTGCTAGCAAGCCTCAGCCGTTCTATGAAGCCGTTAAAGGCTTCTTCGTTCTGGACGGCGCCGTCACTAAAGGCTCGCCTCAGTTCCGAAATAAGCTGATCAGTAGGAATGCTGCGATCGTTGAGCCTTTGCTGTAGAACCTGTTCCTCGGATGGAGACTTGGTAGCATGTTGGAGCCCCAGAACCTTTACTTTGTCTCGGTACCACTCTCTCTTCTCATCGAGTATGCGTTGCTCAATAGCCTTAAGGTCGACTTCGCGACTATGCGCCTTGGAGAATAAGGTATCAAGCTCAAGCAGAAAAGGTCGGCGGCCTGAAAACCATTCCTTAGAAGCCGAATTTAGATACCGATCTCTTATTCTGTTGACGAGACGGTTCCAGCAGTCCGGACATTCGATAGGGTGCTTCTTGCCGTGATCTATCATACAGGATGATTGGATGGCTTGCACATCGTCGGCGCAAAGCTGCCGCTCCCTTTGAAGAGATATAACTTCGTCCCACGGCTCTAACATCCTCGTTGCCCCCCTCTAGGACTGCGAATTCGAAATCCGGAGAGCAACTGGCAGGATATTGTATTCTAGCTGCTGTGGTACGCGTATAATGAGACCTAAGCCTAAGTGTAGAGAACTTAAAGATTTAAGTAACAAAAAGAGGCGTATTTTAGTTCAGATTAATCGAGTGCCTACGACTCGGTAAAGACGTTTCAGTATGAAGTGATAGAAGCATGTAGGCATGGAATTATTTCAACACACGGAGGCTGAACGAGGATGATATGAATGTATGAAATTGAAATTCATAGCAAGGTAGGTACCTCTCTGAGCTTAGGGAGATAGGTACCTAGATGCAGATAGGTTAGGGGGGTTAGGGCGCTCCGCAGTGCAACCCTGCAGCCTGCGGGTAATGCTGCAGGTCCAAGCGTCGAGTTTCCATTATTATTTCACTAACTGTAACCAACCAGGCCAACCTCTTCAAGTTTTCTAAGTCGCATACCTCTACCACATACATCTCAAATCTACCACCAGTACAACACCAAACCATGGTCAGTCATACCCAATCTAACTGATGTCTATTATTTTAGGGACGCAAGCTAAATATCAGTAGGCGGACAAGCTGCGCACCCAGCAGGAGCTCGAACGACTCCAGGCGAAATACATCGGAACCGGTCACCCAGACACAACCTCGTGGGAATGGAGGACGAATGTTGCGCGCGATACTTACTCGAGCATTGTCGGCCACCCGCCCCACCTAGCATATATCTCGCTCGCCCAGAATGAACCTGCTGCTAAGGTCCGAGCCCAGCTTCTACGAAAGATGATACAACCGTGCGGCCCACCCCCTCCACGAGAAGGCGAAGAGCCGATACAGAGATCAGCTCAATAAACGAGTATTAATGTGGCTGAAAAAGATGCTACATGAGTCTTTCTGTAGCTATTAGACGATAAGGGCGGCGTGGCGTACTGCAGAAGGATCCAGGTTCAGCGTGTTCAGCGCGTTCGGCGTAGTTAATATGTGTTGGCTAGGCACAGAGGGCAATGGAAGACGATATTTACTAAGCACAGAGCATCGGCTCTAGATGCCTTCGGGAGCCACGTTGAAATCGAATACAAGCAGAATCCGCCACATTGATATGAATATACCGGAAATCATTCTTCGGCAATGCTATCTTCTATCTGGGGGCGACCGAGCTGCTCTTGAATTCCTAGACTCCTCTGAAGCTTCTGGTTGAAGTCATTCGGCAGTTCTCCCCATACCTCGGTAACGACGGCAGCAATGCTCTCGGGTGGTACCTCCACTCTTGCGCGAGGTCCAACACACCACGTTACGGCATCGTCGTCTCCCTCGTGCTTCTCTATTACTTTGTCGACATAGCCTTGCCTCACAATCTTTTGCAACACGTTGTCGGTCTTATCCATTGGTAGATTTTGACCTGCATTCAGACGAGTTAGGTATCGTCTCAGCTTGGTGTCGCTGAGCTCTCCGCCGCTGAGGACGATGAGCGAGATGATCATGGTGTAGAAGCCGACGAATGCGGCTTCTTCGGGCGTGCTTGGTATTCGCGACGGGGCAACGATGGCTTGAGACTTGAACTCCCGCGGTAGGGTCGAAACCAGTATGTACTGTCGGGATGAGGCGGTGCTTTGAGATGCCTTCCTAGCGTTGGCCTCTGTATATTAACTAGTTAGCAAGACGCAAAAGAGAGGGACTATTTGGACGGCCGGGGCATTCTTACTCTGCTTCTCTTTAAGTGTTCGCTTTTCCCTGACAGGCAGTTCCTGCATCTCCATACCGAAGACTTTTTGAAGCTGAGCTTGGGCCCCCTCGAAAACTCGTTTAAAGGATCGGGCGTTGCTGCCCAGAACTATGCCAATCATTCAGTAAAATGAAGATCCCTTACTTTGGCTCTGCCATGAAGTTGACCTACCTTTATCTCGTATGCCGTCTCTCTTGATAGGTATTCGCGCATATTCGCATGCCAACGCGTATCGTACGAGCTTCTTGACTAGTTGGTCTTCCTCGCTGTTACCTACTCCGTCCATGTCGACATCGCCCTCTGGGTCTTCCTCGGAGGCATCCGGATCGTCCGACTCGTCGCGGCGCGATTGACGACGTCTGCGCGGTTCTTCGGCTTCGTCTCGAAGACCTGCTCTCGACCGTCTTTGGGAAGGCATGGTTGTAGTTCTGATTTAGAGTGCCGTAGGATATCGCATTTGTTTGAGTGTCCGTAGTTATCGAGGAGTAGTTGAGTTAGGCCCCACTAGGTTAGGTTAGAAGCAATTGACAGTACCAGAAAAGTGAGCATGAGCTCTAATTGACGTTTCGGTGGTAAAGATTCAGAATAACCCCTCTATCTGGTAATTAGATGTAGGTAATGGAAATTGCGGGATGGAAATCCAACGCGTCTACGGCAAACGCGTTGGCTTATCGACAGGCATGGCCTTATCGATTAGATAAAAATACAACTTATGTTGAAGTTGCGCCTAGTTAATTACCCAATTAGGAAGAAAAGAGAAAAAAAGTTGCAATTAAGCACAGCGAGTTCACTTACACGAAGTTACGGGGAGAAAAGGGGATTTGCCTTCGGATCTTCATTCTTCATGATTGCTGCAAGTGTATCTGGTGGCGCTGTCTGTCTCAGATGCCGACTGCGTCTTCTCCGCCAGTCCACTCAACCCTTTCAAGCATCTAATCGCAATCGTATATTCAAGATCCGTCAACCGAGTCTACGATGCTTTGCTAGCGAGTCGACTGCGCGCTTCGATGTCGAGCCGATCTCCGAGGGAGGCCACAATGAGTCTCTCGATGGCCAGGCCAAGACGCAAGACAAGAAAGCTCGAGACAACAAGGAACATGGATTTAGGAGGTCAAAAGGCCGTAAAAGGCTCTCTGGTGGTCGCGTACTCTCTGAAGGAGTCGAAGGGCTTGGCTCTGAAATACTAGGCAAACCTGGCCACGTTATAGTCATGAGAGACCAGGGTCTTTTTCGAAGGAAGAATCAGTTACCGACACCTGAAAGCGCCCAAGACGAGTCAGTCAGCCGACCTACCATCGATATTGAGGCTCTCCTCGACAACCAACGTAGAGCACCGACGGCCGAAGAGGTCCGCGAGAATATCAATGGCTTGCGGCCGAAGACCGAGACTACCCTTCCCGAAAGAGCGTTTCGAAAGCTACAGGCCTTGTTAACAGATGGCTTCTTGAGTGTTCAACTTATGGCATATCTCGAATATCATAAAAAGCACGGTTCCTCCCGCGAGATTCCCCAGGCAAACACCGAGCTAGCCAAGGCGGCTGACGAAGCTCCCCAGTATGACTGGATTAGGAGCATCAGTCCATGGATACCGCTGGGCGACCAACAGAGTATCGCAGACGGCACCGACCCCAACCTATATGGGTATGTAACCGACTCGGCCACTGCAAAGGCAAAACTTGCTGTGCGGATCTTGCGGGAGTGTTGGGGTCTTTCGATCGCAGAGCTCAGTGCTGGACTCGGCGAGACAAGAGTCAAGATTCGAAATAGTGAATTCCTTCTCTTGATGCGCGGCACCCAGCGATGGGTAAACGCCATGGGCAAGATATGGTTAGGTCCTGACGAGAAGATCGAGGCCTTCCGGAATAAAAAGACGCTACGCCTCGTCACAGCAAAAACAAAGGCATCCGTCTTAATTAGGAGCCTAGACGAGACGCTGAAGCAGATCACAACCAAAACGTTCCCGGTTCAACTGGTGACATCCGAACCAATCGACGAAGCAGTCCTGGAAGAGCTCGGGCGTATGACAGACACACATATCAGAATAAGCCCAACTTATAATAGGCTTCATGTTACTTGGATTGAGGCTAAGACGCGCGCCTCCCGTGGCTTAGAAGACACAAGAGAAGCCGTCCTCCGTCTATTGCTTACCGCTCTCAAACCGAAACTAGTGAGTTCCAGCCTTTCTGTCATGGGCTCTATCGATGGTCGCGAGGGCCGATTCATTACCGATACGACGAGCAAGGAGAAACTAGGGTGGAAAGACAGAATGGGCCATTGGGCTCGCTACATGCTCCCTCTTGCGCCTGAAGAGGGCGCTTCGGGGGCGACAAACCCACTGCGAAAACTCCCGCTGCCAGTTGAACCACAGACAGGGGTAATGTCGGGTAGAGCATCTGATTTCGACGAGAACAAGGATTTCCTGCCAGAGACACAGTTTCCCGCCCATCCCGTAAAATGGGCTGAAGATGTGAAAACAGCCACTGTTGCTCACTTTGGCTACCTGCTGCACGCAAATGACCCTAAAGCCCCTCCACCTTCTATGCCTCGACTCCTGAATGCGAACCACCCGCGTGTATTCGCCCCCGTCACACCGCATCCCGTTCACCTCGCCAAGTTCGAGATGAGCGACAAATCAGCCCTTGTGCAGCCAAAAACCACAGTAGTCGTCCATTTCTGGCCTTCCCCTATTTCTAACATTAGCCCCAGCAAGCCGGGCCTCTCGAAGAAGAAAAAGAACCACACTCCTCAAGCCAGCAGCACGCCGCCAGCACCAATACTTGAGCTCCGCCTCGCAACAACGGGCGGCCAGGTCACAGGTGTAGAGAGCCTACGCGCCATTAAAAAGACGCACGTCACAGACGTCATGATCCCCGCGTCCCCTATCGACCTGCGATTCACGCAGACGCAGTACACCCCCCTCGAAGGCGCCCCAGCCAACCTCGCTACCTGGCAGCCGATCGCAGACTTCCTGAAGCCCGCACGCCTCGACGTAGCAAGCAGCCCGACGCTCGAGGTGCCGCCGCACCAACGCTTCCCGATCCCCAGGCGGCTGTTCAGCATTCCGCTTGCCTCTGTAGATTCGGATCCGCATAGCGAGGTCATCAGCACCCTGTACACGTTCGTCGGCCTCGAGGTGCACCGCGCCGTCTCGATCCCATACAAGGGGTGCCGGCTGACATACACATCCATCGACGGGGGACGCGGCGGTAGTCGCAGGGCCGAGGTTAGCCTTGAGCCCGCGTCTGGTGAAGATGGCGGCTCCCATATCGAAATAGACGCGGGCAAGCTTCAAGATGACTTCTTGGCGGCTTGCCAGAAGCTTGCGGAAACAGATAATCTGTGGTCGAACTACCCAACAATCCGCAAGTTAACATCGGAGCTAAAAATATAGAAATTTATATACATATAAGGAATTCAAATACTCATATTCTGAAACTCTAGCAATACTCCCCCTATATAGAAAGATATCTGATACATATCATTATCATCAGAAAAAATGCCATGTCTACCGGTAAATATACCGCAGTTAATGTTCACAAGTTATAAGGTCACATACAAGATTATACCTAGCATCATAATATATAATAATTACAGTGGATAGGTTAGAGTAGCAGCAACTAAGAAGAGAGAATGCCTCGATAAACAGAATAGATTTTCACAAATTAGATTCACCATATTACAGTCACATAGCATTAAGACGGGTTTCACGGTCTATGACTCTATTTTACTACAAGCACAATATGAGAAAGCTTTGTCGCGGAAATGCCCATAACCCTTCCTCTCATGTTGCGCTCTGAAGTCAAACGTCAGAGAGAACAGATCGTGTCAAAAGCAAAGGAGATTCGTAGAGGTATGGTCGTATCGTGAAGGCCGAGGGGGGTGACATATCCCACGACCACAAGTCTGATTAGGAAGGGCAAGTTTATTTCTTGCCAGTAGCCTTGGCAGCAGACTTGGTAACCTTGCCGCTCTTGCTGCTCTTGTTGACAGCCTTGATGACACCGACAGCCACGGTTTGACGCATGTCACGGACGGCGAAACGACCCAGGGGAGGGTAGTCAGTGAAAGCCTCCACGCACATGGGCTTGGAGGGAATCATCTTGACGATGGCGGCGTCACCGGACTTGATGAACTTGGGAGAGTTCTCAACCGACTTACCAGTTCGTCGGTCGATCTTCTCAAGAAGCTCGGCGAACTTGCAGGCGATGTGGGCAGTGTGGCAATCGAGGACGGGAGCGTAACCAGCACCGACCTGGCCAGGGTGGTTGAGAACGATGACCTGGGCGGTGAAGTCATCGCAGCCAGCCGGGGGGTCGTTCTTGGAGTCACCGGCGACGTTTCCTCGTCGGATTTCCTTGACGGAGACGTTCTTCACGTTGAAACCAACGTTGTCACCGGGGACACCCTCGGTAAGCTGCTCGTGGTGCATCTCAACGGACTTGACTTCAGTGGTAACGCCAGCGGGGGCGAAGGTGACGACCATACCGGGCTTGATGATACCAGTCTCGATACGGCCGACGGGCACAGTTCCAATACCACCGATCTTGTAGACATCCTGGAGGGGAAGACGGAGGGGCTTGTCCGTGGGACGCTTGGGGGGCTCGATGGCGTCAATGGCCTCAAGGAGGGTCTTGCCGGTGACCTTGCCACCCTTGCCTTCCTTCTCCCAGCCCTTGTACCAGGGGCAGTTGGTGGAGGCAGCCAACATGTTGTCACCGTGGAAACCAGAGATAGGCACGAAGGCAACGGTCTTGGGGTTGTAGCCGACCTTCTTGATGAAGTTGGTAGTCTCCTTGATGATTTCCTGGAAACGAGCCTCGGACCACTTGGTGGTGTCCATCTTGTTGATGGCGACGATGAGCTGCTTGACACCCAGGGTGTAGGCAAGCAGAGCGTGCTCACGAGTCTGGCCATCCTTGGAGATACCAGCCTCGAACTCACCAGTACCGGCGGCAATGATGAGAATGGCGCAGTCGGCCTGCGAGGTACCCGTGATCATGTTCTTGATAAAGTCACGGTGGCCGGGAGCGTCTGTAAGAAATATAGGTTAGTATAGCTGTCGAGGCATGCAAGTAGCCAGGTAGGTGATAGGTGTTAGGGACATACCAATGACGGTGACATAGTATCGGGGAGTCTCGAACTTCCAGAGGGCAATATCGATGGTGATACCACGCTCACGCTCAGCCTTTAGCTTGTCCAAAACCCAGGCATACTTGAAGGAACCCTTGCCGAGTTCAGCGGCTTCCTGTTGCGATAGTCAGTCAAGGTGTTCTCCAGCGGCTATATTGCTTGGCAGAACAAGGGCTGGTTGCTCCGTGCACCAAAATGTTGTGCAGGACGTCAGAGCGGGGTATGGAAAATTTTGTGCCCCTCGGTGGGGGTGAGACGTGAGAAAAAGATAAGAGAGGGGCATCGCGGGTCAAAGCAAAGATAGGTATCAAAGAAATCGAGTCGACGATGCGATTTCGATGATTTCGAGCGCATGAAGTGATATTGTTTCAGATGTAGATGAAGATGGAGATATAATATTGACTGACCTTCTCGAACTTCTCGATGGTTCGCTTGTCGATACCACCGCACTGGTAGATCAAGTGGCCGGTGGTGGTGGACTTGCCACTGTCGACGTCTGGATGTCATTGTTAGAAGTTTGAAGTCGTGCGGAGATATCATGAAATGACTTACGGCCAATGACGACGACATTGATGTGTACCTTGTCTTCCTTACTAGATTGATTGTTAGTGACCAGCGCGAGGCTGCGATGATGGAAATGCATACCCCATTTTGGCGAGAAAAGACTTGAGTCTGTGTGTTGAGTGTTTGTTGTGTGTAGCAGGAGACGCGTGAAAACTACGATCAGAAAAGTCAGTTTGGATGTTGGTATTGATGAAGATGGTATCCAGAGGATGGATATGGAAAGGTATTGAAGGTATTCTTACGTTCAGCAGGTGTTAATGCTTTACGATTAACGGTGTGCGAGACGAGGAACAAAAAGGAATCAGAAGAGTTGTGAGGATGTGTGGGCGGGTTTATAAATATTTCTGGATGGTGGCTAAGGTAGAATTTCGTATTGTGGGGCAATTGCCCCTCCTTAGGCCCTTCCTTTTCTTTGACTGCTAAACCTGCCACAACCCGCCAATACCCCTCCTTTCAAATTCACAAACAGAAATTTTTTTTCTATGACTGTGCCTTGCGCCGGTATACATTGGTACTTAGATCTGCTGTACCAAGATTGATTGGCTCAAAACTTTTCAAGCTAAAACGAAGCTTCGACCGTATCCACCCGTACCCAGGAGACAATAGCATTTTGCCTCCATGCAGCCAGCAAGTGGCCCCTGCCCCTCGCCTGAGGTATCGAGGTGCTGCACACACAGACCTTGGTCATGCAGGTATTCACTAAGGAACTCACTAGCTCCTTCGATCTAGTACTACAGGTGTCTTTTTTTGCCCTTAGGATGCAAACACTGCACAATTGCTCACCAATTGCTCACCTTGAAAGTATAGTGCAAGTCCTAGACAACCCTATTGTTGCCGCCTCGTATGTTGTGAGTCAGGCCGATGGCCCGATGTACGTGTGTGCAGCGGACGGGAAACTCTTTGCATACTGCCTTGAACCTTGATGGGGGCCATAGAGAAAAACTTTTTTTTTCTTTGATAGCTGCCCAACCTGTCTGCCTGCCAGACTCTCTCCGCATATTTACTACTACGAAGCCTTATTGGCCCCTGTTGCAGCGGCTATTCGAATTCGGAATTTATCATGTGAGATCTGCTACGCTACTAGCTACCTAGCTACTCCGTTGGGGCGTCATGTATTAGCTAGGAGCTAGAGGCTCTAAGGCAAATAGCTACTTGTCCAAGTTAGGTCAAGCAGATCGTTGTTAGATGTAATATGATTCTAGGCTAGAAGCAGGAAGCTAGTGTACGGCAAAGAATATTCAAGCCTAGAACCAAGCTCGGGTTTCCTTCTTAAGTCCGCGTCGACACTCTGGTTTATATATACACCTAGGTATATATCTGGCATTGCTTACATACTACTATATAACATGTAAGTGAGAACAAAAATAAGTACTAGCCCAGAGGAGCATTTCCAAGTATACTGGCAGGTAAATATCTATTATTGTATGGTTTTGTTCTCTCATCTTAATCAAGCTATAAGAGCCAGCTGCCGAAGCCTTAGTGTGTGTAGGGAAAGACGTTGGATTTAACCAAGCCATCTTACAGTAAGCAGACTTCCCGGACTGCCGTGTTCTTGCATACTTAATTCAGAGGATCTATGTATATAGCCAGCACAATGAGTCTACACCGAATAAACCTCAAAGGAATATCATAACAGAAATTCTCGTATCACGATAAAGCAGAGGCACACTTAACTACAGTTGGGGTCATTGCGAACGATTCAATAATATCTCTTGTACCGGCTGAGTCACACCGACTGGGTGGCTATGGGGTATCTATGTCCTGGAACGCCCCCGAAAAAGCTGCAAATCTCAAATCAAACGAAGGTTCCGACCGACTCGGGGAGAGCATTGCTTAGTGCTATCCGTCACTTGCCCAGCCCGAGATAACCAGAGACCCAACCACCACTAGACAAGTCCGCCGTCGTTCTATTCCACCCATATGTTATTAATAATCCGGCCATCCTCGTCCAGGTCGTCTTCCCGCCGATCAGGGTTCCTGTGACATTTGATGACAGAATTCTTCTCCTTCTGACCTAGAGCAATTTGGTCAAAGCCTGGCGGCAAGACACAGTCACCCTCGAGATACCACACTTTGAGACCGCGAGCCTTGTCGCGTAAAGCCTGCTGGTTTCGGTAGTGTTCGAACCCACCTTCTTCCTCCATCGCACTCCAGGAGCATTTCAAAGAGGGGTCGGCTATGAGGTCCAGAAGCCGCGAGGTCTCGGATGCTGTCCATGGTACACGAACTTGTCGGGTCTTGCTTGGAATGTTTGCACGTCGGGTGTTTTGAGCGCTCTGGCTCAAAACCAAGATGTCTCGCTCCATCATGTTAGGCTCGGTAGATTGGCCATCTCGCGCGTGTTCGCTGGCAATAGATCTCTGAGTTGCCGACATTCGCGACAAAGCTTGGTTACTGCTCTGTTTCGAGTATCGAGGGCGCTTGGGAGATGGCCGTTGAATGACAGCGTGATTCGATCCGGAGGTGTCGAGGAGCTGTTGATTTACTTCGAAGTCATCGTCTTCGCTCTCATCATCCATGCCGGAACGAGGTCTTTTCTGTGCACGGTTCAGAAGTTGTTCAGGATCCAAGGCGCGAATGGCGTCTCTGATCTCCAGTGCTTTGCCTTTCCCCTTTGCAGCTTGTCGGTCAGGGGGCGATGTAGCCGCTATCTCACTCTGCCTCACCGCTGCCAGAGTAGCAGAGTTGTTAATAAAACTTTGGCTGGGAAAT
Source organism: Hypoxylon perforatum (assembly GCA_028571165.1). Lineage (NCBI taxonomy): Eukaryota > Fungi > Ascomycota > Sordariomycetes > Xylariales > Hypoxylaceae > Hypoxylon > Hypoxylon perforatum. Next base: position 741,790 of record JAOXNQ010000006.1, on the reverse strand, counting down.
GTCAACACTAATTCCGTATAAAATTAAGTAAGATTGGTCTGTACATACCTGGCTTCTTGCTGAGGAAGTCTGTCGTATCCTCCAGCATCAGTGTCTGAGTCAGAATGCGAGTCCTCTCCAACTTCATTATTGTTATCTACGAATAGACTTCCTGCCCCCTCTTGCTCGATACTAGCGTGTCGCCACGGAGTTGAACCAGCAACTCGAATGTTGCCTAGCTCCGACGGTCCATTTTGCCGTTCGTAAATTCCCCGAGCCCATGATCTGAGATCGTCGAAAAGGCCCTCCTGGGGGTATTCTTCGTCTAACGTTCCCATGTCATCGTTGGAGAGTTTAGACGAAAGCTCCCGGATGCGTGATCGATAGTCGCCATGATAATCAACATTCGTATTAAGATCTATTCCGCCTATCTTGCTGTAAGGCCCATTGTTCAGTGCTGCTCGAGCGCCCTTTACGTCTCGTACGTTTTGAGTACAGAACATCTGGGCGGCTAGGATAATTGGTTTGGTTTGATCATTAGTGCTCATCAGTTCAACCAAGCGACGACACCTAATACGAAAAGCCAGGTCCAGAGTTCTCTTATTTTCGTTGGAATCCACCGTGGGTTCCGGGTTGAATAGGGCGGGGAAAGCAGCATCTAGTCTGTCGAGAACTGGCTGCGGCTGATGCATCTCCAATTTGACATCCACCATGCATGTCAGAAGCGATATGACGTTGCCGGAGCAGATGGCTGCTTGGATCTTGGCCCGTATCTCGGGATCATGCTTCGGCAAGTCGTCAAATCCGATGAAGAGAGGGTAGCCTTTGACAGTAACAAAGGGAACCTGGGCAGCATTAAACCCTTTACTGGCGTTTCTGAATTTGGAGAAGTCATGCTCGTTTGGCTGTTGGCTGTTCATTAATGGCAAGACGTCGTACATCTTGTTGCACCAGCGCATCAACTTGGGTATGTCATAATCAAGTAAATCCTGAATTCTCTCAGGATCCATATCCAGAGACTCCCCAACGGAGTCAGTATTGGGGGCTGCATCTGTCTCTATAGATTCGGCCACTTGAGTTAAACCTGAGCAAAAATTAGTCGCCAGCGTCAGGTAGCTTGCGTAGAATATAGCAGTATTGAAATATGAAAACATACCTATGTTCTCGGGTTCGGGGCTGGCGTGACTGGCAGAGCTTTCGGGAAAGTCGTTCGTAGAAACACTTTCGAGGCTTCTACGACGACGGCGTCGGGTGCCGCGCTGGGGAATTTCGGGTTGCGGCCTGGTCTCTGGTTCTACTGACACCTCGGCATGCCTAGCACTGCGGCGTAGTTGCCTTGTGCCTGAGTCGCCGACAGGCTCAACGGATTTTGCCTGACGAGTACTACGTTGGCGTCCAGCCATTTTATGAAATCAACGTGTATGATTACATGAAAAAAGGCAAGTTGACGTGGTTTTCGATTTGACTTGTCATTTAGAATTAATCGGTCAGGGTTAGGGTCGAGGGTAGGGTAGCCTACCAATCAAAGTAGCCTTACACGTAAACAAACGCTACGGCGTAAAGCATGGTGCGCACGGATATAGCGATAAGGGCTTACTCATCATACGATAAGCGCAATCTTAGCTCGGTAATAACGATATCTAGCTATTTTATTATTATTGCATCTTTCAATGAAATCTCTTAAAGCATGCTTGTAATTAAATGATTTGTTCCTAGAAGAAGCCCATGGTTAATTGCGATAGTTTTCACTTACGTTGCAGGCTTCTTTCTTTTTTATTTGAATAGTGGTTTGTATCATCAAAAGCACAGTGTAATATTCGAAACACATGTTCGTCACGAACTTAAGCTTCGTGTGGTTCTTTGAACCGTGCTCTGCATTTTTGATACATAAGTATGCAATTATTAAATGATCTTACAATACCTATCCTGCCATTGATAAATCAACCGCTGTTAATAGTTATCTCTAGGCCACTTTGCAATGCGATATATCAGGGTACGTAATTTACTTAGGTATCTAAGTACTTAGGAGGTAGGTATTATATTATTATATTTAGATATGTAAGTATTATTAGGTGGTACGGTATTCGTGGGTTTATTAAAGAGATGCGTGGCTTTTCTAATTCCGAGTCCTGGGGCCGGCATTTGTTAGATAGAGCTCCACACCTCCCATAAGCCGCTGCGCCGCTGCATGCATGTATCCAATGCTATTAAGCAAGTTTGGTTCTACGGGGGCAGGGGGGATGCATCTATTACAGGTAAAGTGGGTCGGACTGGTACGGTGCACCCTTTGCTTTTCCAAGTTGCATCTTTCGACTTGTCGCATACGCGCACGCTGCCCTTAGCCCTTCTTTCTCACCCCTTTTTATTAACACCGATTCAATCGTCGCCATAGTCTTTCTATACGTAGTATTGAGCCCTCTTACTAGTCACTGGAGCTGGCTTCTTCTTTTCCTGTCTGATTTTCTTTCTTTTTACCATTTCTCTATCTAATCTCGCCCTCCCATTCTACGGCTTGTTCCATCATCCTGCGGCCCTCGAACTGCATTGGGTCCAACCCCGTTTTCAAGAGGGAACGACTGCATCCAGAGAGCAATAATCGCTTCATTGCAATTGATTACTGTTGTCCCTAGATCGTCGTAATCATCTCTTCCATTAATAACAACAGTTTCTCGGAATCAGTTCGATTGTGCCCATCATGAGGCTTCGTCAGCAACGATCTCCGCTCATTCTTTTACTCCTACCATCTCTAGTCCTCGCCGCCTCTACTCTCGACACCCGAGCCGCCAAAGGTGCTTCCGCCGTCGATGTGGACAGCACGTCCCTTCAGTCTCCCCTAGACTCGACCGTTACGTCCTCTAAGTCGACTAAGGTTGACGTAGGCACCAAAGATGCTCCCGTAGATGGCAAAGATGGAATGCCGCACGAGGGTCCATTCGTGAGCACCGATAAGGGTCGCAAAAAGGGCGATACCAGCGAAGTCCCGGAATCCAAACCCCAATCCAAACCTCTCTCCCCAATAAAAGATAGGCCGGTAGACCCTACCGTCATCGACGGCAAGAAGATTCCTGAGAGCAATGATGGTGTCATGGATGATCCCAACCGCCAGCCCCCAAAGCAGGGCACCACTGGTACCGAGGGTGGAGTGAGTCAGAAGGACAAAGCTAGGAAAGCCAAGGAGGGTGTGACGGGAGAGAAGGTCGAAAACGTGCCCGAAACCCCAAAGGAGAAGCCGCCATTGCCTCATAGCGAGCAGGAGAAGATGACCACTGAAAAGGCTGCAAAAAAGGAGAAAGGTAAAGCCGATGTCCACCAAACGCCGGAAGACGTCGCCGGGCTCGAGGTAAGATATCAGATACGTTCAGCCTACGGTATGCGCTAATCTGCTATGTAGAAGCCATCAGATCTACCTAATAAGCTACACGACGACCCCAACCCGCTTCCGAACTCGGCTAATAAAGACCATCTCGATGTATCGAAACCTACCAAGTCGACCACCAAAACGTGGGAGCAAGGCGACGAAGGAAACGATGGCATTATTCGTCCTTTCCATTCCTTTATCCTTTCTCTCACCATGATTCTCTTCTCCGAAGTTGGCGACAAGACCTTCCTTGTTGCCGCGCTCATGGCTATGAAACACGACCGTATGGTCGTCTTCTCGGCTGCGTTCGGTGCGTTGCTGGTCATGACGGTTTTATCTGCTGTACTTGGCCACACTGTCCCGGCTCTCATCCCTAAGCGAGTTACTGCTTTTCTAGCGGCTGGCCTATTCTTCGTTTTTGGTGCCAAGCTGCTACGTGAAGGTATGGCTATGGATCCGAACGAGGGGGTTACGGCAGAGATGCAGGAGGTAGAAATGGAACTGCAGGAGAAGGAACATCAGGCATTGAAGCAGGGTAGACGTTCTTCTATGTCTCCTTACACGCTTGAGATGGGTCTCAATAAACGGGACCGGAAGTCGAGATCTCAGTCCCGCTTTCCGACACCACCTCGAAGCCCCTCAACCTCTCCGGGGAGAAGTCCATCGCCGCAGCGTGGCTTCTTGGGCGGGTTCGTCGCTGGTCTATCAAATCTTTGCTCGCTTTTGCTTAGTCCCGCGTGGGTGCAGACATTTGTCATGACCTTCTTGGGCGAATGGGGAGATCGCAGTCAAATCGCGACGATTGCTATGGCCGCCGGTCAAGATTACTGGTGGGTAACCTTGGGCGCGGTACTCGGTCACGCATGCTGTACTGGTGTAGCCGTGATAGGTGGCAGGGCTATCGCCGGTAGAGTCAGTCTGAAAGTCGGTGAGTCTTACTGAGAGGATGTGTCGTGGGCTCGTACAAGTTTTTGCTAACCTGCGTTGCTGGATAGTTACCGTGGGCGGTGCCGTTGCATTTTTGGCGTTCGGCTTAATCTACTTTGTTGAGGCGTTCTACGCATAGCGACTTCATTTTCAGATGCCGAACGAGACAACATTTGTTGCTGCCGACTACAGTATAGCCCAAGCTTTGCTATTACGATTCACAAGATTTTAATAACCCTAGAAATGAACCGAGCGCGGTTCTTCAGTTCCCAGCGGGCGTCTCAATTAGAAGAGGGAACAGTTCAGCTAGTACAGACCTGCAAAAGGAGGTGAAAGGATGCGGAAGATGTATCATCACCGCATTGTAATATTACTACTTCAGGCTTTTGGGGGGACACGAAAACCGGTACACGGGAAGGAGTGGGTTACGTCGTTGCATGGGCGGAGTTTGGAAAAATATATAAGGTGGCTATTGTCACGTCATCTGCTGTGTAGAATTATATGAAGCATGGGGCTTGAGCCGCGGCCTTTTGAGCACACTCTGGCTCAACTAATACAATTTGATAGGTGCCTCTAGTTCGTAAACGTTAAGGGATGAACTGTAAGATGCGAATGCAATGCGACCTATAAAATCTGCACCTAACACGACATAGAGGCGACATCTAGTAGATATCCAGTGCCCATCAACTGTAGATGATGACCTAAAATTTTACCTAGAAGAATGATCCGCCGCATCGGGACGGCTGGACGGCCGATTGAAAGCTGCGGCGGCGGGTAGCGTGCTTGCGTTAGCTGCAGGTAGGGCTGATAGCAACCCATTATAACGTTATTGCCTAGTAAACATCATGAGCATGAGCAAAAATGTGGCTTAGATGGCTTATCCACCGGCAAGCTCCTTGTTCCACCTTCTACCTGGTCTCAAGAATCCTTCCATTGGTGTATGATAGGGGATGTAATATACCTACAGACTTACATACATACCATACATGCAACATGTAGGTATCTAATGTAGTGATCTACAGCAAAAACATACGAGGAGGGATACGAGGATAGGCCCGACCTGCAGTCTAGAGCCAAGATCTCCTTTTTTTTTTGTATGGGACCCCGCCTCTGCCCACTCTAGGCTCAGAAAGCTCGCGGCGTACTTCCGCCGAACCCCGCCGTCGTACGAGATACCGACTTCGTTATTGAAGTGCCTTACGTAGTATGTAGCCAAAGTAGCCAAGAAAGTTGGTAACGAGAGAGAGATTGTATATTTACAGGGGCTCTCGCATGTAGAATCGCCGTGACTAGCAGAATCCCAAATCCCCAAGACTCAATACACACAATACACAACAAGAAACAAGCGAGCCCATCTGTATAGCAACTATTTCCCAATTGCTTCGAAATATCCATCCTTCATATTTATTAACATATATTCGACATATATCGACATATATATACACACACAAGAGCAACGAATCAGCCATGTGGAAGCCTCACGCCCCGCCGCCGCAGAGAATCACCAAGTCTCCCGACCCGGAGTCACAGCAGAGGAACGTCCGCCGCATAGCGCAGATCGTCAAGCTAAAGCCCGAGTTCCTCGACAAGTACAAGGAGGTTCACGCTGCGGTATGGCCCGAAGTACTGCAGCAGATCAAAGTCTGTAATATCGAGGATTGTGTGTATTCCCATTTTGTCTGACCAGGTACCTACCAATATCTTGCTGACTATTTCCGACAGATAGCATCTACCATGATCCTGCAACCGGCATCCTCTTTGCCACCTTCAAGTACGTCGGAATCGACTTTGAAGGCGACATGGAGCGGATGCGCGAGAACGTCAAAGTCAGAGAATGGTGGGCTATGACGGACGGTTTCCAAGAGGTAGAGACTCCTCGATAACCCATGATCAATTGACTCGGATAGCTAACCTAGAATCGTTTTCATAGAGTGTGGTGCCAGGCGCGAAAAACAGCGAATCTGGAAGTCCGCCATGGTGGAAGGAACTCGAGGAAGTATTTTACTTGGAATAGAGATTGTAGGTCAATCATTTAAAGATGTAACGAATTTTTGGGAGGGTTTCAACTGGACGTCAACCGTCAACATTCAAATGGCGGGTCTAGGCATAGAATATAGACATTGTATAATATAGAGCCAACGTCTTGTCTGAATTCGTGTTTATCTCACTTCCAGGATCCAAACAGTCCACCAAATATCCCCGGGCCACCACCGCCACGACTCCCGTGTCTCCTCGCCTCGTTTCGAATCCATTCCTCTAAGAAAGCTCGATCCGCCATCTTCCTTCCGTCTGTCACCTTGGTCTGGACCTGCGCCTCTCCAGCGTCGAAGCTCAGCAATGTCGGTATGGATGTTATCATGTACTGAGTACTAAGTGAGTCGCTCATAATATCGGGAGCATCAAATTCAACCTGGCAATATCCCACACCACCTTCCGCCTCACCTACGCCAGACTCAACCATAGACTTGATAAGTGGCGCTACAACATGGCATGTAGCACACCACGAAGTTGTCCAGAGGGTTATGAGCGGAGTTCTGGACGATGACGATAGAAGAAGATAGGTGTGGAAGTCATCGGGTCGGCGGACGCTAATAGAAGGGATTAGTTCTTGTAACTCGAGTGGTAACGTGGGAGTTCGTTATGTCTAGCTGCCTCAGTATGTGCTAGAAGCTACGTGTGTTTATATACTTACGAAGTGTAAATCTGATTGCTGGCTCTGAGATGATGAGATATAGAAAAAGTCCGGCTCGCTGGAGGGCGGCTGAGCCGGGGTCTCGATGCTCGCAAGGAAGCGCTGAAGGCGGGACCAGGTCGCATGGTAGATGTCTTAGATCAGTGCACAGATAAGTGCACTTATATGTAGCCCAAGGATCCCAAGTTATTCTCAAACTACCTGAATACCTAGCAAAATTGACTATGTCGCGTCTTATAGAGGTTGTTGAGTTCAATGGTTAGAGGCCGCTTCGTACAGTGGCTCGTGCGCCTTACATGGGCGTCTTCTATGTAATACGTCATTGTCTTAACCCCTACCAAGCATCACGCCTCAAGTAATCAAAACGTAAAAGAAACATCTTATTTTTCAGCGCTATCTAAATTAACAGGTATCCAAGCTTATACTTGATTATTATAATATGAAAATAAATATTGACAAACGCTATAGATGTTATTGTAGCATATTTATCTCCTAAGTATATATATATAATCTAGCAAAAAACACGCTATGATCTACCCATGAAAATCAGCCACGGGGATGCCAATCTCTGTCTGAAACTTCAAAAAAAAGGTATATATCTTTATACCCCCCATTTACCAGATGATGTGTCTCGTTACTCCATCTATGAGTCCAGCCAGCTCGGAGAGAACTGCATCTAGAACTTCTCCATGAAATTCTTGCGCACAGTCCACGCACGAGCCCTCTTGCCATAGATGTACATGGGAATCGTGGATAGAAGTACGATGAGCTGTATAATACCGATCCAGATAAACACCGACTTGGACCCGTCGTGCGTAAGCCACTCGGTGACAAACAGACTAAAAACCAAACCGTGGAATATGTTCTTGCTAAAGTTCAACGTGACTAATGCTTCTCCGGCATATTGTCTGTAGCTATCGACGCAAAATGTAATAGACGTCGTCGAGCCTAGAGAACAGCCAAACGAAACGACGCCGAAAAAGATGGTCGGCACTATCCATGAATCGTTTTGGCCCGCGGACCAGCCGAACCCCATGAGGCCGATGACCGTTGTCACGGCCACTGGAGCAGCCATCACGAGACGGAATTCAGGTTCGTAAAGGCCGCCGTTTCGACGAGCGAGCGCTCTAACAATGATATCGCTAACCTTGCCTGCCACAGCCGTACCGAGAACCCCGCCGATGAACGGTGAAATGTAGACGAGACCTGTTGACAGCGCGCTGAAATGATAACTTCCCTCTCGATATATGACAGCAACCGATTCCGAAATAACAATCAGCCAGCCAATGGAGCATGCGTAGATCGCAGATGACCACAAGACAGCAGGATAGCAGAAGAGGATAAAAGGGCGAATTGCTGCCTTCCACCACTTGTCCTGGTTGAGGCGCCCGTGGTGTATCTTTAATTGTTGGCCGAAAGATTTAGGAGGCGCATGTCGTAACGCATGTGTGTAGGCTTGGCCCTTGGTAATCACGCCTAGGTTCGAAAATGATAATTTCTCGCTCTCAGTATCGGAGTGAACCGTGCCTGTAGTATGATAAGGCGAATGCCCTCTACCCGCCTGGAAATAGTCCGGGGCATGGTCATTATGATATGGGGAGTTGGTGTTGCTTGCATCCGGTGCAAGACGGCCTGGCTGCTCGAAGTTTACTCGTGACCGGGTACTGATAGTTGACTGTGCGCGGCTAACGACTGGACGAGAGATTGGTGGAATAGCAATTTTTCCCACCGGTGTCGCAATGGGCGGATCGTTTACATGGCCCAATTCCAACTCTGTCTCTCTATCAACGTCGGGCGCAAATCCGACGTGAGTCTTCTTGTGCCGCGGATGTGCCGTTGGCGTTGCAGGCTCATGATGGTTTGCACCATCTTTCTCCTCTCCTGCAGCTGCGGTAGGCTTTTCGCTCCCAGCAACAGCACCATCGTCGAGGTGAGACTTTGAGGCTTGCCTCGAAATCTGTCGAGCTGAAGATCTTCTGCTAAACAGGCTTGGTCGCTTCGGATGTTTGCGTGCTCGCGGTATAGGAGACCTATCCCAAAACGTCTCGGGGACGAATAAAAATAGCAGGGTGCCGGAGAACCCAACTACCATTGCAACGATCCTATATGAGAATGGATAAGTCGTAAGTTGGAGAAGGAATACCAGTCGTTACGCTAACATTACTTACCAGAATACCCATCGCCAGCCAAGGCTTTCAATGATAGCGGCACTTACGAGAGGAATCAAATTCTTGCCGCCAAGAAGCAATAGAGTATAAACACCAATTCGGTAGGCTCTCTCGTGCAAGAAAAAGATTTCGGCGATGGTAGCAGAGGGTAGACATTCAACAGGGGACACAGCGATCCCCTGGAAAATACGGGCCAGGATAAGGGAGACGAAATTGGGCGAAAGAGCGCACCATACAGCTGATATGATGAAGAGTATTGCGCTATAAAGATAGACCGGACGTTTTCCGTATAAGATGGCAGTAGGCGAGAAGATGACAGAGCCGATGCCGAGACCCATCATATACAGACCAGTTGTGAGCGACACATCAGCAACGTCAATATGGTAATCTGTTCAGAAACGTTTAGAGAGAGAACATCACTAGCTTGAGGTTAAGCAAGTGTCTCTGTTACATACCGTTTGCAACGTTAGTGAAACCTGCTGCGATGATAGGGGTCATTCCGCCACCAATCATGCAATACAGGCCCAAAGAGAGAAGCGCCGAATCCCTACGCCAGGTTGGCCAATTCAGTGGATCATTATGAGAACTATCCGGCTGAGGTTCCAGAATGATCTGTCCGTCCTTGGTCATTTTCTTGTCATCCTGTTCATTAGGCGGTGCTTGGGGCGGTGGTTCCGGGATGAAGCCAGTAGGAAGAGAAGAATGTGATGTTCTAGCTGGGGCATTACGGAGACCCAGCGGCTCGTTTCGGCCTTGAGCAAGGAGAAGAACAGATCCTAAAACAAGGTCAGAAGGTACAGGCTCGTAGGGTTCGAGTGGACTAACCAGGAACCTCTATGGTGTCCCCGTTGAGCATTCCCATATTCCATTTTGGCTTCTCCTTGTGCCGGCTCTCAGCATCAGGGCCTACTTTCCTCCGAAAAAATACATTCCGCAGGCTCTTTGAACCCTGTTCTTCGATATCAGCCATGCTTTCTGCAAGATATCCCCAAAACGAATAGACAACGTTTCCACAGCTTCTTGCGTCGATAGATTCTGCGATCTATGATACAACGATAGAGTAATAATAACAAGCGCTCTAGGTCCCCGTATCAAACCTAAGAGAAACAATAAGAACTGAAGGTTTTCGCGCCGGTCGAATCGTGGAGCAGCTCATATAGGTGATAATGTAGGAAGTAGGTATATAAATACGGCGATTACTTAGAAGAGAATCTTATGGGACGGCCACCAGCTAGAAGGGGTGATATAGAAGCGAGTAAGGTCGGAGACCCGCCTGAGTCAGCAGTCTCTATATTTTCGTATTCAGGCGACACCCTCCGTTGGCAAGACACTCTCGGCAGTAAATGGAGAGAAGGTGTAGGCCAGATATTGGTACAGGAAGTAACGATAACGTCAATCCAAGTAAAACTCTAGCGGCTCTAGCTCCGAGAAGTATGGCAGCTGGCACTCATAGCGGGTTCCACATGGTATTGATCCTGACCTGGGGACGTTTTAGCTTGGCTAGAGACGAAATGTTGCGAGGATAGGGAATACAGGCTATCTATGGCATTGTTTGATATATGACTCTGTAGATGGAATAACTCACCTTAACAAAGCGCGGTGGTGGTGTAATCCTTAGCTCTAAGGAAAACGGAGAGGCGGGTATGAAAGAGTGGCTTTTGGTCTGGGGCGTTAGGAATTTATGGAGGGGTGTATAGAAGTACATAAATATGGAAGTATAGGTGTAAATGATCCAACTACCTAGGTCCCTTACATACCACCCAAATATGAAGTGATTTTTTCCAAAGTCGAGAAGATTTAACTGCAGCAGCAAACAAGAACATGGTCAACCATTTTAAGGACTATGGATACGAGTATATAGGTAGCCATCTAGTGGGAATAGCGTGCAGATGACAAGACCCCTGGTAAGCCAATGAGATGACAGAGGATGTCCATATATGGGGTTTCGATGTTGGGGGGTATGCTGGAATGCCGCAAGTGTGTCAGGCGGTGATGGGCACATGCACCATCAACTTGCCGCCATCAGCCGCCAGACCAGAGCGGCTCTTACATACTTAGAAGCAAGGACGTATAAGTGATGGGGGTGGGTACTGGGTATGGAGATACCTTAGGTACGATACATGTACGCCACTGGCGATACTATAACGAGAGGCGTCTATAATTCGAACCTACCTATCTAGGAAACCCGGTCATGGAATCCGCAGCGGATTGAATATCTGCGGGACTATCGTCGCATTATAGGACACAAACAAGATCTGATGGTATATTTCTGTATGGACACTGGCAAAGACGTAGTGATATGCATGTATAGATTTCGTGCTGCGAGCCGCTGAAAGCGGTGGACTGAGGAGGGAGGAGGGAATATTAGTCGTTGATGCGCCCTCCCCGCAGCCCAAAGACCAAAGATTTTGGGGCAGCGGGGAGCCCGAAAGCAACTAACAGGGCTAGAGGGAGCTCCAGGAACCCTATCGATGCACTATGACGGCACCGGACAGGCCGTAGCAGATTACATTTCCGCTAAGGGTCCCACTGACATGTGCACATGCTAGTAATGCAAGTACCCCTCTATCTGACTTGCAAAATTTAGAGATTTCAAGATTTCTCAAATCTCTCCTATTATACACTTATTGTCAATAAATTCGTTGGGTTTCCTACTGCGGTTAATACCAACGGCTGCTCACTTAGTACCAGCTTAGCTTGGTACAATATCATCCGGGGTTTCGTCTATCCCAAGACGAGAACTGCATTGCTGCATGCGCTCGAGTTGGCGCCTATCTCGTCTATCTCCCAGTTCCCCAGTACACTATCAGACTCATCGACAACAACGGTATACTATACCCTGGTATTGTGTCATCCTTGACCTTCTCCACACCCGAATCTGGATTTAGTCTGCCAGTCTGCAAACCCCGTGGGCTATGTGTTAGGCACCGTTGCTAATGATCTGCGTAGACATTATCTTCACTCGCTAAACCGTCTTGGTGGCCTTCGCATCCTATGGCATCACGGATTCCACCTCTCTTGGACCCCTATCTTAGCCCACCACCTGAAACATCCCTTGTCTTTCTTAGTGGAATCTTAGGCTCAACTACGAACTGGCTCGTCTTCCGTTATCTTTATTCCCTCCTCTCCGGCCCGTCTAAGCCCACATCGCAGGAGGATGCCTTGGATTCGCCAAGTGTAGACGGTACTAATGTAGTTCTCGTCAGTTTCTTAAGGGACTATGCTTTCTGGAAAGACGGTGCCGGTAAGCTTGGCATAGATCTTGACGTATCGACAAGGAAGGGCAAGTTTGTCTTTGTCGATGGCCTAACTGGCTTATTCCAAGCATCACAAAGCCACGCCCCAATACGCACCCCCGGAGGTAGGGTCCTATCGTCTCCTACGCTTCAGCACCTGCGTAAAGGATTGGAAGATGCCATAGCCCAGGTTCAGCACTCCGCCTCGGGGCAGAGAACTGTCTTGATAGTCGACCAACCGGATCTACTATTAGCCGCCTCCGGAGAGAGTATATCAAGCCAGGGACTGCGAGAGACGCTGCTTGAGATTCGCGAGGTAAGTTGTACAGGGTCGCGTTTTATCTATACATATGTCATGTTGCGTTCTCTCCTTGTATCAGAAGTTAATAGTAGGTTCCAAATAGAAAGTGCATTCGTCAATTGTCACGCTGTCTGTAGATGAACCATTGATATCATCACAAACAACATCTTTAGAGAAGGACCACGCAGCTCTCGCTGTATCCCTTGCCCACGATGCCTATTTCGTCATTAGTTTGAGGATGTTGGATACAGGTACGGCAAGAGATGTAAGCGGCGTTCTTAGGATCACACGGGGCGGTGGTATTGGTGTCATTAGTGACAGTATGGACGTGGTTGAGGAACGAGAATTGCTATATTTTATAGCTGGTGATGGCGGAGTGCGAGTGTTTGAGCGAGGTCAATAACCGCACCCCTAGTCCCAACGTTGAGACAGTCCTTGCCAGCAATGCGAACACCTTAAACACCATATTGCATAGTCTCTAGTAGCCTTCTCCAGATCATGGATAGGTTCCACCAAAGAACAATGTCTTCACCAATTTCTCCTGCGGGTATCGGTATCGAGTAACCCGTACGCAAATGTCCAGTGCTCACATCACAAAAGTTGGAAGGAACTGCAGAACGTGTCAAATCATGATGCCATTTTGGTCCGAAATGCTACACTAGCAATCCCGTGGGACTCATTGCATTACGAGTCCAATGATGAGCCAGTCCAAATGTCAGAAACACCGTTTCCCTGCCATGCCACTGCCGTCACCTATCGCTCCCTAATGCACGCCTTATTTCAGGGCCGGGCCTCTCGCATCCTTGGGTACGCCGGTTCGGAAGCCGTTCTTGAATCTGCGGGAGACGTCCTTGAGGTACCGCATGCGGCCGGTGCCGACAGTCTTTCTGCGCTTGGCCTTTTCGCTCCAGTTGTCTATATGGGTTAAAATTAGTCGTGCACATTACCAAAACGAGCTCTCCGTATTTAAGCAATGATAGTTGAAGTGTTATTCTATGCTTGATGATCAAGATCGGACGTACACTTTCGGGTCTTAGCAGCCGGGTATCCGCACGAGGAGCATGTGTGCTTCTGGATGTGAAGGGATCGACGTCCTATAAAAGTTACTTGTTAGCCAACACTGTCGCTTTGGAGCCATATTCAATTAATTGTATTGCGGTTTGCACCGTCGTTCGCCTCGTTCGCGCGAAGTTTAGGGGTTTCTGGTTACTAACCACATCGTCGGCACAGAGTGTGCGTCTTGTTGTGACGCTTTCCGAAGCTGGAAGTTCCCTTGGCTAAATTCGAAGTCAGTCGGGCGCTGGTAATAGAATCGTTTCGAGAAGGTACGCACTCATCTTGACGGCGAAACTGTGCAATGATATTTGTCAGTACGATGATATTGCGAAAATATTTTGACAAATTTCAATTGTCGGGATTGGTAAAGAGTGGCACATACCTTCAATGTGGTCTGGAGAGAGAAGTTCGTGGATGTTGGATGTTGTATGCAGTAGTAAATGTTTGACGTGTTGTGGGAAATTTTGCGCTTTACGATTTTCGTGGGGACTTGAGAAAATTATCCGAAGAGAACCCGGATTGGCAGCCCTAACAGGCTTATTGCGCGGCTAACAGCTAGTGCCAAAGGGATTACCGTCGAAAGTAAAATTTCTGTTTAGTTGCATACTTCCCCTCAGATGATTTAAAGAGTGGTAATATGCATGTGTTCAAGCTTGAAGCTACTAAAAAATACTTCATACCTGCTTACCTGATAACAGATAAGATACGGACTTAGAGCTCCCCTTGCCAGCCTGCCCCTCCTCTATCAGCTGTCACTTGTCCCTGTGGCCTTGCACCCCCTCCATCCATGTGACGGGATGAGGGAAAGCTTGCTTGCTAATGCCTGAAAGGTTGCCTTCCCATCTACCATTCCAGGTATCCATTTCTAAATCAAACATCGATCACCATTCTTTCTGTCAAACCGTACTCGCGCTCGAGTTCTCTTTCATACCTTCTACTTATCTTTCATCGAGCATACGTCTATTCGTCCGACCTCGGCACCTTTCGCCCCCTTAGCTCGTAGCTACATCAACAACCGTTACGCGATACGTAACTCGGCGAAGATGAATATCATCTACTCGACCGTCAACACAATCCGGGACAAATACACACCCGTGAGCCATACGTCGACTTTCCGAAAAACTGGCCAGATCACTCCCGAGGAGTTTCTTGCCGCCGGAGATTATCTTGTTTTTAAGTTCCCGACTTGGTCCTGGGCCGATGCCGACTCCGAGTCCAAGCGCGTTAGCTATTTACCACCCGGCAAACAGTTCTTAGTCACACGAAACGTTCCGTGCAACCGTCGCCTGGACGAAGATTTCGCTGGAGACGCAGGGCATGAGGAAGCAGTTGTCGGTGATGGCGACGACTTCAAGGGCCGGGCGGACGACGATGGATGGTTGCGCACCGGTGGTCTCAGCAGCTCACAGCCGCTCAAGGCAAAGGATGTTCGGACTATCGATAACGCAGGCAACGTGGGAGATAGCCTGGACGACGAAGACGAGATCCCTGACATGGAGGATGACGACGACGATGAAGCCATAATTCGGGATACCGATGCTCATAAGAAAACAGGGTGAGAGCCCATTCACCCCTAATTTTTAGACTCTCTTCGTATACTAACCTCACTGCCAATGTAGAGCTCGCCGCACGTATACACTCTACATCATGTATTCCCCCTACTACCGAACGCCCCGCCTTTATCTGTCCGGCTATTCCGAAGGACAACCCCTCGCTCCTCACCTCATGATGGAGGACATTGTAGGCGACTACAAGGACAAGACAGTGACGTTAGAGGATTTCCCTTTCTTTGCAAACAACGTCAAGATGGCCAGCGTACACCCGTGCAAACACGCTTCTGTCATGAAAACCCTTCTGGATCGCGCAGATGCCGCCTTGAAACTTAGGCGTGACAAGATGAAGACAGGGAAGGCGGTTGGAAACGATCCAGGCATGGAGGGTCTCGTAGACGAGATAAACAAGTTGGACGTCAAGAGTGCGGAAGCCGCCGCCGAGTCGAGTAACGATGAATGGGAAGAGGTTGAGGTAGAAGACCAAGAGGTAGCCATCCGGGTCGATCAGTACCTCGTTGTATTTCTCAAGGTAAGCAACCTAATCGTCCGCTACGAGTCGTTGGCGACTTTGGCCGGGAAAACTGGACTATACTAATGGGCATTCAGTTCATGGCTAGCGTAACACCTGGCATCGAGCATGATTTTACGATGGGCGTATAATTAACCTCACGAACGCAGCATCTGCTAAGAATGGGCGGGTCTTTTTTTTAATGGTTATTGGTACCTTCTGGCGTTTCGGAATTTGGATACTGGTAACAGTGAATAGAGCACAGGGTTAGGCGTGTTTGTTACCTCGGGAGGATACCAGTATTTAGAGCCTTACGGGGGTTCCACTCTGTGCTACCATCTGCGCGAAGTTTCATAATACAGCACAGCTTGATATTTACTCATCTCGGGTCACCGAGCTATAATCTCCCTGAAATACCAAGCGATCCTTTTGCAATTACAATAGAGAATGGCTGATTGATAAATCAGAATATTGCTCATCATTTATTTTGAGCTTCTCGTTGCCTATGCTTCACCAAGATAAATAACAGATCTACAGCGCTAAATCATGTGGGCAATAAATTAGCTGCGCTCAACTGGGAACGACACCAAAGGGTATATATATCGTCCGAGAGCAGATATATCCAAAGCCAAATATATAACTGGTATCCTAGAAGATATCCAGAAAATACATGCCGCTATACATCGGATTAAAATACATTCTATATCATACAACTGACATCTAAATAGGGTTTTCTCAGTCATGAAGACCAGTTGTTTCGGGGTGACCTTTAGTCAAGTCTTTTGAACTTGTTGTCGCCATTTTCTCTTCGACAGGCATATCCGAAGTCGATTCGGTGGTGATAGGCGTGTCTTCGCGCCAAAAATCCTTCTTGCCTCTAGTGAGACGCTTCATCCATGGCGGCAAAATGCCACCGCGGACTCGCCACGTCCACGGGTCCTTCTCAGCCTTGTTAGGCGGGACGATCCGTCCTCCCGACAATTTCTCAATCAGCCATACCGTGGTGTTGAGCGTGAAGTACAAGCAAATGCCGGCAATCAGTCCGTTAGCAATACTGTAGGTGAAAGGCATTACGGCAATCGTCACAAAAGCAGGTATCGCGTCGCCGAGATATCGCCAGTTGATCTCGGTCACCGACATCATCATCATCGAGCCAACAAGGACCAACACGCAACCCGTGGCCCAGGGGGGGATCGAAGCAAATATCGGTGCAAAGAAGATGGATATGAAGAAGCAGATACCCGTAGTCATGGAAGTCAGACCGGTTCTGCCTCCTTCAGATATACCAGCACCAGACTCGATAAAGGCAGTAACAGGAGAGCATCCCAGAAGGGCGCCGATAGAGATACTAATGGCATCAACCATGTATGCAATAGTTGAGCCTTCGAAGTCTTCCGTGACGGGGTCGATAACGTTGGCAAAACGTGCCATCGAATACTGGAACATCAATGGTCAGCAGCTACCTCTTGAAAAAAGACTTATGTGATCGAACGAGCAAATTCAGCACCACGGCTACTGCAACACTGAGAATGGAAGAGACCGAGAGGGGAGAGCTTACCAAAGTACCCGTACAATCAAGAATATCAACATAAAGGAAGGTTATGAACGCCAAGCCAAACTGGCCGCCGTATTCAGCTATATCCCACCGCTGAACATTCATGGTTTTGCTGATCTGATGGAAGTCGACCACCTTCTTGAAGAAGTCGAACGCGTCGTCGCCCACCGTCGTGTACGGGAAATACGTCACGGAAGTCGTCCGCGGCCAGGAGATGATACTAACGAGAAGAATACCTGCTATGATGGCTCCCTTGACACGGTACATCATCAGGAGGACGGTCAGCACTCCGCCGCAGAAGATACCAATCCACATTGCTGGGTTGCGCATCTTCGAGCCGTCGGGGCAAAGTCCAGTTACGGCGTCAACGTCTGCCGATGGGCAACCAGCTAGCTCAAGCGGTGTGTCCGTAGCCCCGGTCAGGAGACCGATTCCTTCGCTATACGTGAAACCAATCAGGGTTAGGAAGAGACCGATACCGACGCTCGTGGCGAGTTTGATGGATTTGGGGATGGCGCGCGCAAGCCATTGGCGCATACCACAAAGGGCGAGAGCGAAGAAGGCCCATCCCTCAACAAAAATGGCCGTTAGGGCCACCGAGTATGGGACAATTCCCGTGCCGTGGTATCCAACTACAGTATACGCAAAGTACGCATTTAAACCCATACCGGGAGCCAATGACACGGGTCTACGAGGCTCAACGGGTCAGCCACAAGCTCAGCCGAAAGGCGCAGTCGTACTCACAGATTTGCAAAGAGTCCCATGCAGAATGACGATAATGCGGAAATAGCCGCGGTCGCGGTGACGAGGTCACGCTTGACCTCGGCGACACACAGGAGATACTCTTCGTTCACGTCGCAGACAGGATCCGTCAGTCCGCCATTACAGACGCAAGTGCCTTTCCTCTAATGTTAATTCCATAATCTCACGGGAACGGGGGGAGGTCAAAGACATACCACCGGTATCAGACAAGATGCTCGAGTTAACAGCAAGGATGTAAGCCATTGCGAAAAAGGCGGCGACACCAGCACGAATTTCGGTAAAGAAGTAAGAGCCTTTTCGCTCCTTGGCCTATTTCCCGGAGGAACTCTCGTTAGTGGTTGATCATTTGCGTTTGATTTGGCTCTTCAACTTACGTGACCAGAGCCATCAAGTTGGAACCATCGCCCAACAGGGCTCTTCGCAACCTTGACGTTGACGTTGTGAACCCACCCCATGTTGATGAATGTTGACGGCAATGAATCCAGCGGCTACTCAAGGGTCAGGTGCTTAGCAAGGCGCAATACGAGGAGCAGGATGGGATGGGGTAAAGCAACTAATATAGCCGCCACCTGATGGATTTCGCTGCTTGACAACCGTCGTCAAAGTGGCGTCGAGTCGAGATAAGAAGAACGCGACGCCAAAAACGACGGTTCCTCAGAAAGTAGTGAGACACGTGAAGAGCAAGATCTAGCACACAAGTACCAAAGGACCGGGATCCCAGCTAGCCGAGGAGCGTCGAGATGTCAACTCCTGCTCGTATTGGCTGGTAGCAATTATAGAAAATCATATGAGATAATACCTCTTACAGGCCTTATCGCCTTGCCCTAGCCCCGGGTATGGGGTGTTCTAGATTACTACCCCTTTGATCTGGTACGGAGCTAACTACTAGAGAACTAATGGGTAAAGCAAACTGGCGGACTGGTAGGTCAGCAGTGGAAATGCTAAAGGGTTAAAAAGCTTCATAGTGTGTGGATTTGCTAACAGGATTGAGTCAAGGCTAGGTAGCAATCATCTCCAACGATAAGGGTTGGAGTGAGATCTCTATTTCGAATACATCGACCGCACCTTAGCCGTCCTTATCATTTTCCGATCATCGAGCTATTCCTCTGCCGGTCAGCTCTAAAAAATTTAAAAAAAATTTGAGGCGGCTTTGAACTACGGAAATAGATGCTTGGCAAAAAGTGGGATTCAGCTTTGCGCCGGACTCCGTGTTATTCTTGACGCTGCAACTCGCCGACTAGCTATCAAGACATGTACTGTTTAGAGGTGGCAATGGCTTTTCGAGAGGGGAATTTTCAGGAGGCTTGAGACGAACCAGGACGAGCTGGTCAATCCGCCGCCATGCCATATTCGAGACCGCCGCTCGGCGAATTCCAGCATGACCGAGATAACTTAGCTGCCAAAACAGGGGTAAGTTAGAAGGACTTGATTCGAGCTGACGATCCCCAGATTCGACCACCATTTGATTGGCCACGCTACGGCCACTAGATCTAAAACGGCATGTGCGCCTATCTCTTCCAATAATTCTAGCCAAGGGGCAAACGGGCCTAAGGGGCCTAATGCAAAATGGGTATGGATGCATTGTATCCCTCGACTGAGCCTCACACACCATAAATAAGTACCTACTAAAACTCCGCATGCTCTACGCATCTATCTACGGAGAGACCAGAAATGATATGTACGCCGGGTTAGTATTGGAGTCGCAGGAAATGGAGCATACGTGGACGAAACAAGTACTCCAGTTCTCCGGTTGATTCAATTTCCCATTCCCTTTCAGCTGAACTAACCATATAATATCAAGTCTAAATATTCCATCAAAATCCAAACTGCGAGTCAGTGACGAATCGCTGAGTCCCTTTCACCTAGCTCGGCGACTCAATGTACACCATCGACGAAGGACAGCTACATTTGTCACTATCTTAAGCTAATCGCTCAAGCCTCCGTCTTATTAGTAGGACGTTGGTCAATCTGCTGAAGTTCCATCTGCTTGTCGATGTTGTTTTGGACCTTGTCTTGGACGTCTCTTCCCTCAAACATGAAAGAAAGCTCCTCCAGCGTTCGGTTATGTGTCTCGGGGAACATCAAGTAGACCACTGCGATTTCAACCAGGATCCATATGCAATACACGATGTAGTATTTCCATCCAATGCGATCCATTGCTACTGGGTTTACGTACGTGTTGAAGAAGACGGCGAAACGAGTCGTCAACTGCTCAACCGATATTCCTTTGGCACGTTGCTGATATGGGAATAACTCCACCACTGCGATGAAGAAGGTTAGAGATAACCGAAAGAAACAGCACTTGGAAAATGAAACAAGACACCCCTCCTTTCCAATCCGTCGTGGAAGGCGTAGGTTTCGGATTGCTTTCGAATAGGGGAAACGGATCCGACGAAGAACGTGGTGAGTAGCTTACTGTAGGTATATTGCAAGGAGTTCCACCCAATATTATAAAACTTAAAGCTAGTCAGTTTCGTTAAGATGCTCAAGACACGGTGAACACTCACGGGTGAATAGACGAAAATAAAGACCAATACAGGTATTGCTGCCGCCGACGAGTTTTCGATGACGAATCGTGCCGAGGCTATCGTCCACACGGTATAGACTATCGCTGTGCCGATGGTACAGGTCAAGAACATGACGCGGCGAGGGAAGCGCGGTGCGATGATGGCAATTGGTACGGCATTGATCAAGCCCCAGCACGTGTTGCTAAGAATGACTTGCTGTACCGTGCGATTATCCGTAATGCCAACGAGGTTCAGGATCTTCTTCACTACGAATTGTTAACGCCCTCCTACTCTAGACAGAACCCCGCCCAAGCTTCTATCTCCGTGGCAAGTATGCCGTACGGACGCGAACATAGGCAACTCCGATACTTAAGGCTGACTGAATGAAACCCCAAGCTAGCACACTCACTATACGAGCGTTAGCATACTACTCGATCAGGGCAGGCCCATCAGGATGAGAGGCCCATGCGCATGATCAGATGAACGCACCTGTAGTAACTAAGGAGCCCATTACCACTCCACTGTGTAAAGATTCCAAAGATCCCAGCGAGAAGAAATCTACGCCTCATCGGAGGGTCGCTATGGCCTAAGATTAGCAAAGTCGTCATGGTATACCCCTTACGTGGATGAACAGACCGGAAGACGTCAGCCCAAACGAATGCTTTAGATGTTTCCTGCTCCTGGGCAATAGTGCTCTGGATCTGTGCAAACTCAAGTCGCACGAATTCTTCGCCGTTATCACCTTCACTGTGATATTTCTGAAGAATTGCATATGCTTCGTCCGCCCGGTCAGCTGAGATTAGGTACCGTGGACTCTCGGGGCAGAATGGGATAAAGCATATCTGGCACAGGCTGGGCACCAGCTGCAAGAGAGACGGTAACCTCCAAGCCCATGTGCTACTCATCTGGAACGTTCCGTAGGTGACGCCCGCAGCAACGATAGCTCCAACGTGCCATGAAGAACTGAATAGAGAGGTCATCGTAGGCCTTTCCTTTTCGTAAGAAAGCTCTCCGACGAGCGAGGAGGCATTCACGATGGCGAACGGAATACCGAACCCAAGGACCCATCGAGAGGCAAGAAACATGTCACTGTTACGAGCTCCCGCCTAGTATAGCAGCGTGAGCCGGTTTGCCACGAGGAAAGGGATAAAGGAGAGGCAAGCTCGTTACCTGAAGCCCTGCTCCCAAGCACAGGATCAAAGACCCAAACATAATGGACCAGCGGCGGCCAAAATACTGCGATATAGAGGGAATAAATGGGATAGCCATTCTATGATGTTTGCGGTCAGCGACGACGCTCTTGAACACTTCCATAAGTAGTCATCTATATTGGGCCAAAGCTCCCACAACGGAGGGGACAGGGCCATGGATATAGTGTGCGGCAAGGGACCAACAGCAGAGGATGTTACTCACAATGCCCCGAGAGAGTACATGGCATTCAAAAGGCCAAGGCGTCCCTCCGTGGGGTTGTCGAAGTCTGCAGGCTTGTATCAGCGAAGGTTTGAAGCCCCTATAAGGTATCCACGGGGGCTATCGCCATACAGTCAACCCAAGCTTTTACAGCCTGTAAAGAATTCATCATCGAAGAGTCAAATCCGGATGTCCATTCCACACCGAGCGCACTGGGGATTAGAATCTGCGAGCGCGATGTCAGTGAATGCTATTCATACGCCTTGAGTTCAGCGACAAGGCGATTGCTTTGTATATCTCGTCATTGCAATACAGCCTCGCTCGGTGCTAAGATGATACGAGGAAGTCACTCAGAGAGCTCAGGGCATATGAACTGACAAGGTAAAGAGCCCTTAAGTTAGGTTTCTGATACCATCTCTTGGTATCCTCCTTCGCGATGTTGGCCAGACGAGGGTCAACATGGTGCTCCTTGGTCCCAATAATCGCCATGTCGATGATTTCTCGATTCGGAATCCAACGGGAATAAGAAACTGCTCAAATACCAGGAAATGGATTTACTTCAAGAAAACTGCGAGCACGCTTTTTAAAAGCGATCAAATATGTGTCTACAGCAATCGTGACGATCTGGGAACGGGGACCGACTATCCGCATCTGATCTTATCCAATATTCAGCCGTCCACCCGAAAACGTCGGATAGGGCGCCGCATGGCCAAGCATAGGGCCCAGGATGCCGACAGGCTTATTTTCTTCGGCGGTAATAATATGCGTAGCATATGAAGATAAAATGGTTCCCTAAAATCGGGACGCCTTCAACGTATTACATACGGACCTTATATTAAGAACTGCCCGTCTTGCTTAGGGGGCAAGGAAAATGAGAAAAGGCATAGCGTGATGTCGGTCGGCTTAACAGGTAGATAGTCTTTTATATTGTAGCCAGTCTCGGGTGGCCAAGAGCCCGTTTGGATAAAGCACTTTTCATTGCTCTCCAACTACGCGAATCACGCGATCATTGCTCCCCAGAGTTTCTGAATATTAGTCATACCAAGTAAGCCTGTGGACAGATAGTCACTGTTTATAAGCTCTACTGTCGGCGTGTATGTAGCTAGAACCGGTGATCGGAGATACGTTGACATATCTGTTTCCTTCAATTTATTGTTATTTTCATAATACATGTGCTAAGAAGATACGCCTCAGGGAAACCCGGAAAACAGTAGACCAAATTTGTCGATAATAGTAGCAGTAGGCTCAGAACCTCGAGCAGGAAATTTTAAAGATACCAAGTCCACCCCTAGCACCCTCCACCTCTGCCTTATACCAAATATCTGCCTCTAACGAAGGAAAGACATATAGAGCCCCTGGCCCATTACGGCATCTTTCGGAGAGCTGCCACGAGTGACTCTTAGCACTCAAGGTGTTGGAGTCGGAGTCGGAACGCAGCTTGCGCATCCACAGCGCTCTTCCACAAGGACCTCAACAGTACACCGAGGCACAGTAGTGGTAATGGTGGGAAAGGGCGATTTGGAAGGTTCACCCGGCGAGCATGTCCTCGTTGGTGGCAAGCATACCTGTCGTAGGCAGTTCCCAACGGGAGGGACCGTGCTAGTGATGGTCGTAAGAGAGGTGCAGACATAATGACCCGGGAGCGTCGTAGGCTCGCTAGCAGGCACCGCTAGAACGCTAAGCAAACATTGTCAGTCTTCAAGGAGGATATGAATAGAAAGATATCAAGCTGAGCTAAGGATGCTCACCCCTGGAGGACGGCGATGGCCGCAATGGTAAGTTGCGAGAGAGAAGGCATGGCGGTAAGTAAAGGCAGCTAGTCGAAATAAACACTGAGTCGTCTATGGCTAAGGAGTCAAGCTGTGTGTCTGTTCGATGCCACATCATGTCCATTCGAGAGGTGGAAAACCAAACCCTTATATATAGTGCTTGGCACTTACCTTGAGGTACCTGTTCTAAGGACCGAGGTCCGGCTACTCTCAGGAGTGATGTGTTACACATTGGAACTCGTGATGTATCCAAGGTGAAGATTTTGATGGATGGCTGCTCTAATAGGATTGGTTACGAACAGAGACTAATCTAGTAACAGGTGAGAGGCGTGCTCTATCGGATACGGATACGGTGAATGGCCATTCAGCCTTAGGTGAGATGGCGCAAACATGGTGTGAGTAAGCGGAATAGGTAAGGATTCATCATCAGACCTGATATTAGGGCCGACGAATTAAAATCCTACCCGTTGGTGGAAGTCATTGGCAGTTCATGAGGCAACGGGTGGTGGCGTGTAAGAGAAACCATAGCCTGGCCATAGTGTTGTCTTGATAATCATCATGAGGTGGCTCAATAGAAATAGACTGGAAATAAGCATTCAGCCCATGTCATGCCGCCTCCTTTTGACGAATCGGAAAGCGAATAGGTTCCGGCAGCTATCAAACAGACCCGGGGCTGGATCCGGGGTTGCAGTGTCTCAGCCCTACGAGGCCCAGCTTGTACGAGCTGTCGGTTGACCGCGATGGGAGGTGAGCGAACGCACTGACACCAGCTCAAGTCTATTACCAGCAAATTCTTTCTACCTCGACCTACCTTGGATCTATCTTGCGAAGCCCCGCAGATAAGCTTATGGCTTTGACTAGCTCTTAGGGTAGAATAAATACCAACAACCAACAGCCAATTAGTCCTGGGTCACTCGAAAAGCCATTTGGAAACTGTGCGACAATGGCTAGCTAACCAAGTCACGTAGGCATTTGCGTTACCACTCAAATACGTAGAACAATAAGTAAATTGTCACAAGGCAGACCGATTCGTTCGTATATGGGCTTGCTATGGGTGCTCGCCAGGACTATGAAAAAGGGGTACTAGGTGTCACAAACCCAATCACACAACAAGAAAACAACTGACCTATGTCATTGTGCGAGGAGCTATGAGCATAACAGCTAGGTACCAATCTCCTCCTCCATGCGTATACGAGAGGGGAAGGACAATAAGGCTGGTCCTCTATTCCACTTCTCACCCTTTCTTTTCATCAATTACCCTCACACTAGACAAGAAGTTTTAGCCACGCATTTCATATTATTTTATGGTGATGAACATTTCATTATGATTTTTTAATGCACGGCCGCTAGTATCGGATTAAGTAAGGGCAGACATCGCAACTTAACGATATAAATAGGACATAGCGCCCATTCCCATTTTGGCTTGTCGGCCGATCCCCCGCGACATGGATCCTTCCAAGACGGGAAGCATTTCACGAGCTGAACTCTCATCGCTCTTTCGCTATTCCAAGTCGTGGTAATATCAACTAGAAAGACAAAAGATAGATCGAGGATTTAGCTGTACTAGTAGAAAATACCAAATTCAATGATAAAGATGAAATACTATTAGTTTCGACATACACCCCTTTCCTTGATTCGCCCTCTACGGCTTAACTATCGAATTTACCATCATGGTCGGCGTTCCGGGAAGAAGCAAAGTATTATTACTAGCCCCCAGTACCCCTCTCCGTGGACTGGACTGATAGCTTCAAGGGTTGTAATACTTGTATTCGTCGGCGTGTTAAATGTTGTATGTCAGTCCCGGAGGATTACGGTGGCTTTCATGATATCTCACAGAAAACCCTCGTGGTGCTAACATTTGCAATCCGACCCCAGCTGAGGAGAGGCCCTCCTGTCAGCGCTGCCTCAAGGCTGGCTTTAAATGTCTCGGTTATGTCCGCAACACCCAATGGCGTAACATTTCTACCGCATCCTTTGTAGAGCATGTATCTAGGATTGAACCCAAATCTAGCCTCGCCAAGCAGGCCAAATTTCGTTCCAAGCCTGATATCGCATCCCAAATCGTGACTGGCCACTGGTCGGAGAGAATACAGGCGATACCGCAAGAACCAGGCCTGGCAGCTTTTCAGGACGATTTATGCTTCTCATTTGCTTTTTCGAATTTTGTCTGGCGTGGTTATGGTGCGAAGTGGCTTACCCAAGCGACCCGGGGAAACTTGGGCCATCTGGCTCTTGATTCCGCCAGGGCGCTTGCGCAATCCTACTTCGGCAAAGCAAAGGGGGTATCCAGCATTCAAATCCAAGGCAATATCCAGTATGGGAAAACCCTCCATGGCCTATGGAAAGAGCTAGGCGAAGGGAAAGCCTTAGATAAAGGCCAGGCATATGAGCTCGTTGTTCCGATCCTAATCCTGATGATGCACGCTGTATGTAAATTCCCCGCCCCCGTGGAGGCTGTCATACACTTTACTAAGTTATGCCATAGTCCACTCTAATCGATCGAGCTGCAGTTCGCTTCCGTAAGTAATCCGTTATGGTATCGTGCTTTCTCCAGCAGCTCGTGGCGAGATTTCATTCTAGGGGCGATTGCTGTTAGCACCTGTCTAGGGCCCCTATTCATATATTCTGAATGAGTAACCTAGTCATTGGCGGTCGTTGACACATGATTGCAGACCTTAGAGGCGTATCTGAGATTATAGAACTTTGCGGGCCTACGGCTTTCCAGCACCAGCCACTGCTAGATGCATTGGAGGCAGCTCGAGCAACGATGGTCAGTACAGGCCCGGCCGCCAATTATACTTCGAACAATTCATTGATTTTTTGGGTCAGATTGTGGCTTCTCTTGTAGTTCGACGGCGCCTCTTTCTAGAAGACCCTTGCTGGCACATAATACCTTATGACCTCGATCCGTCAGCCAAAAAGCCCCAGAGCTACTTGCTCGACATCCTCACATCCGTGCCGGGCATGCTGGAAGAGCTTTCTCGGCTGGAGCTTTTAGGTGAAACCCCTTTAGCAGCGGGGGCAGCAGGTATACCGTTGCATATCCCTGAAGCAGCCAGCCCGACGACAGCTCGCTCGTTTCTTATGGATATGGTTATGCAAAAACTCACGGCTTTATACCGCTGGCGGTGGCGGTGGCAACAAAGCTTCGGCTCTGAGGTCACCGCAGCGAGGCGGCGCCATGCCAGCGGGTGTCAGTTTGATGAAACCTTTATCAAATTGTTAGGATCCGCAGGGCTGTCTCGTCAGATTGACCAGCTTAATTTCGCTAGGCCCGCCGCTGCTGCTGATATTATGCTGTACAATGCTGTTCTGATTTGGTTGTTGGCATGTAAGTGACAATAAGCGGAGGCATGATCAGATTAGCCGTGGCACAATTTCAAAGCTTCTCATTTTCCGAGCGAAATGATTGCTAACACTAGTTGTTTATAGTGTTATGGGATTTAGAACCGTTGAGTGCAGACAGGTTGATTGAGAGGTGCGCGAGACGAGCCAGGGATTCTATAATCGGAAAACAGGCCGCCAACGCGGATAACGAGTTCAACTTCGGCAATTCCGAGGCGAGATTAAGCGGCTGCGGTTCGTTCGGACCACTACGACGGTGGGTGCTTCGTAGCGACCCCTATTTTCCCTATCCTCCCGTGTGTATGGTATGTTAATTGACTTCGCTTTAGTCCGGGAGGAGCTGTATCCATTCGCGACCCTGCCGTAGAAATATGCCGGGTCTTTGAGTGGCAGAGTCAACATCACCATGGTATGGGAGACGAAGCTAATTTCGTTTACATGTTTCCTATTGGCATGGCTATAACTGTTTTGGATGCAGAGTCCGACGATCGAAAATGGATCCACGCTCTGCTCAACGCAAACGAGCTTACAATGGGATATGGTGGGTACGGTAGATCTCATGTCGCAAATAAAGACGAGCAAGACGAGCAAGACGATGTTGACGAGCCGGCTTCCTCGGGGACGGCACAGGTTGCTGAGCCGGTGGTATTGCCGAGCGGGGAATCCTTCGAGAAGACGAATAACTTTAAGCTGGAAGATGATAGCTCTTCTCAAGTACGGCGGGTGATGGAGTTCGGATTTTGTGTTGCTCGGGAGGTGGAGAGCGGCCAAGAGTCGGACCACGAGAGATATAATGTGAGGAGAGGGAACAGGTTAAACCCAGGCCTGGTTCATTTGCTACTCTTGCGAGGGAAGAATTTTGTTCACCATCCCAGATCAGATACCAGCTTGGACTATTATTACTGAGTCCCCTTAAAATTTGACGTCATTGTCCAGTTTCTCTGCCCATTTCGCAATCGCTGGGTGCCTCCTAGCAACGTTTTCGGTCAATCTTTCATCCTTAATTTCGGGTTCCTCGACAGGGTATTTCCATGTCCCGTCGTGTCCCCAATATTCCTCTGCGAATATCGAAGCCTCATTAAGTTCTTTCCTTGCCTCGGAAAGAAGCTTGTCGAGTTGCGCTGGACTGTCAACGCCTGTCTCACTGAAAGAGTCGACCAGCCCCTCGAGAAGTCCAAGCAAACGTCCCGCATTCAACCCAATGGTCGCGCCTAGGCCGAAACCCTCGTCGAACCCCGCCTGGAGACTGTCCGCCTTTCCATTCGTAATGCCATCGCGGTACCCCTCGGTTGTATGTTGCGTTTGAAGCTTTCGGGTGTCTAGCGAAATTGCATTCTCATCTGACAGTTCGACCTGAGAATTTCCAACCGGCAGTTGATGTGATCTGGATACTGAATCATTCTTAGTAGTATCTGCAAGTCCAACAGCCGAGGTATGAGCGGAGTCCATGTTAGTGAGCGTATAATTATCATGGATTGTGTGGTGAATGGCAATGAACGACAGAAAAGAAAGTAAAAACCCCGACAAGGAGGAAAAGAAAAGTCGGTTAGATGCATATCGTCTATATGGGTGCCAACCCCGCCTTTAACGAGGCACGTGCATAAATTACTTTTTACACTAATAAGATACCATACCGGTGGTGGGGGGTTTTGGATAACGGTTGTTAGACCGAGTAATCGTAGCTTATATAATGATTATTCAATTGGGTAAAAATAATTTTTCTAATAATAATTATTATTAGAAAATAACGATTTTTAAAAAAATTTAATTTTTTTTTATAATTTTTTATTTTTTTATTTTTTTATTTAATTTTATATAATTTTATATAATTTTATATAATATTTATTAAATAATTAAATTTAAATATTTTAATATTTTTTATAAAATTCGAATTTAAATTTAAATTATATAT